>JAWWEW010000017.1:1510926-1533474 GCA_035583185.1 Anabacerthia variegaticeps | reverse complement strand
CCGGGGCGGGCCGGGCCGCGCGGAGGTCCCGCCGGGGCGGGCTCGGCGCGGCCTGCACCGCCGCCAGCGGGGGCTGAGGGGTGGGCGGCGCGGAGCGGAGCGGAGCTGGCTCCCCTGGCCGCCCCCCCCTCCGCCGGCCGCGCTCCGGCGGGGCAGCGCGGGGGCCGCTCCGCTGTCCCCCTGAGGGCGGCGGGGCCGGGGCTGCCCCCGCCGGGTGCCGGCGCTGGGCGGGCCGAGGGACGGAGGGACGGAGGGAGGAAGGGACGGAGCCCTCGGGGCTCCCCGCGAAGTTTGCGGCGGGGGCAGCGGCGCTGACAGCGAGGGCTCCGCGGGACCCCCGGCACGGCGGCGGGACCCTGCGGGGTGGGGTGGGACGGGGTGGGCTGTTGTGGGGTAGGGTGGGGTGGGATGGGACGGGATGGGCTGGGATGGGGTAGGATGGGACGGGGTGGGATGGGGTGGGCTGGGGTGCGATGGTATGGGATGGGATGAAATGGGATGGGATGAAATGGGATGGTATGGGGGCACCCTCCCTGCCAGCCCCACCAGCCTCGCCCCCGGCGCTGCCCCCGGCCAGAGCTGCGTAGTTCTCGGGGAGCTCTCGGGCCGAGCACCGGGAACCCCCCAGGAGCTGCACCGGGGGGGCACCCGTGAAAACCCGGGGTAAAACGGCCCCCGGGAACCCCCCAGGAGCTGTACCGGGGGCACCCGGGGCAGAACGGCCCCAAAAAGTTCGGCATGGCTTCGCCCGGGGCTGCAGAGCCTGCCCTGCACGCCCAGCTGCGAGAGGGAGCTTGGGGAGTTTCATTGCGCTGGTCACAGGGTCCTTCTTCACCCCCTGCCTTAAAGTTAATGCGGGGAAAGGCACAAATCAGGAATTAAATGTGCGGCATGAACTGCGGAGTGTGTAAAGTATGACTAAGGAAATAGTTTGTCTCTCCCCAGAGGTTCAGTGGGTCTCGGTGTTCTGTGTGTCAAAGGTACCGTGCACTTTCATTTTCAGGTGCTCGAGGAGCTGTCAGGAGATAAAGGAGTAAAAAACCTCGAGTGTGTCCAATTTCTGTGGGTCAGGGCCCTCAGGTCCTCCTTTGATCCCTCCTCTGGCCATCCTTTTTCAGGGTGTTTTCAGACCATATTGTATTGCTTGGGCTGCGTTGTCCCCGAGTCCTTTTTTCTTTTCAAACTGTGCTTGAGATAAAGGGCTGGGAAGTGGTTCCAGTGTTAAACTTGTGTTAATTTTAGCGTGGCAAAAGGAAGAGTGTGTTTTGGTAAGGAACTCTGAGAGGTTTGGTGCACAGCAGCCAGCTCGGGTTTATGTGATGCCTTCATGCAAAACTCCCTGAAATGTAGTTAAAAGAGATGAGGGATAAGGAATAAAGTTATTTTTTTGGATGTGTGTTAAGATAGCAGGGCAGTGGTCAAGGGACAGGGCTGAAAGGCAGGATTTTGCTATGAAAATTGACTATTTATTGATCTTGGGGGCTTTGAAACTTGAAGCCTGTGGTCCATCGGGCTCGGGGGGGCCTCTCCTTTTCCTCTGCAGCTTCACAGGTGGATCTTTCACAGAGATGTTTCTGTGGCTGCTCATCTTCCCAGGCCTCTTTCTTGATCCCTCTCTAATACTGGGAGAGAGAAATCACATTTTTTTTTAAAATCAGTTTTTCTTGAAGTACTGTTGCTGCTTCAGGAAACCACCAAACTGTTTCATTCTGCACTTCAGGACAGTGGCACTTGCAGGCTGGGACTGAAGGATTGCACTGCATTCTGTGAAAAGTTGGTTTTTTCCCCATAGTTTTGGGGGCTTGGCATGAGGAAGAATGGTTACTTCAGAAATTCATGCTTTGAAGACTTCAGTCCTTTTTTTTTCTTTTTTTACAAAGCAAAAAGGGTGTGTGGGTGGGTCCTCCTCTGTCAGGAAGGAGAGGGGCAGATAAGGGGGCACGAAGTCCCTGCTCAGGGTTGTAGCTGTCTCAGGGTGGTTTTTCAGGAGCAGCACAGCTCAGTTCTTTGGTACTGGATGAGGTGAGTGCTCCTTGGAAAAACGTGGCTAATGGAAAGCTGTGACACGGTGCTTGGGTGCACTGGGTATTTTGGAAGCAGGAGTAAATCCCCAGAAAACGTGCTTTTAAAGTCCTTCTTTGGAAGTTGAAAGGTACCTAAGGGAGGGTTTGTGATTAAGACTCTGCTGTTTGAAGAGTGACCAGTGAATTCCTTTAATTATTTTCGTTTTCTTAGGTAGAAACCTTCTACGTTTCTCCTCTGATTAATTAGCACATGGCATTAATTTCAGCTTTAGTGGCCCTAAAAACTAAAATCAAATGTAATAGTTGTGCAGTGACTCTCTTGCCTTGCCAGAAACAGTTTATCAGGAAAACTTAGGCAAGTTTCTAAAACTTTGTAGCCTCCCCCTGTGAAGAGCTGTGGGTGACACTGCACATGTAAATTGGGGAATGTGATACTGTGGGTGATACTGCCAAAGGAAAACTAAAGATCTTGCTCCCTCCAGCAAAACAGTGGTCAGTCTCTCTTCCCACAATTTTTCATGGTGTTTTAAATCATGAAATAGCCTTTTTTTGTACTGTATTATCGTGCCATAATGAAGAATATTTCATTTTTTTTGCCCCATTTGGGATTGTTTGTCCTTTTGGAAAAAAAAATAATCAGATAAGATCAAACATACTTAGCAGATCCCAGACTTGTGAGGTTACTGAGTTCTTTGGTATTCTGGAAGGTTTGGGTAAATTGAACCAGTATGTTTTCATTTCTGCTGCTGAAATAAGGTAACTGGAAAGTCTGTGGAGTTCTCCACAACTCCATAGGCTGAGGCATATGTGAATTTTCCTGATCTTAATTACTATTCCTGTATAATTGCACACAGACTCTAATTTATCTCAAGGTAAGCTATTTAAAGCTCTTTCTAATTGGAAGGAGTATACTTGAGTGATTAAATCTTTCCTTCAATATTTTTTACATCTCTTTAAATTGGTTATTAGATTGTTGTGATCTTTGCCTTCTACTCGAGTCTTTTGGAAATCATTACACAGTTTGCAATAATCAATTCAATTATACATGGATCAAAGAATGAAAAAGAAAAGCTTATGTTCGAGTATTGTCATTCTTGATACTGTCCTAAGGAGCTGGTTTGGAAAGCACATGCTGGGAGGTTTTCTCCTTTGTTCTCTCTCCTTTTAAGAAAGTGCCTTTGGGGATTGAAGAGATCCCTGGTGTGTTTCTTGTTAGACACAATTTATACTTTGGGAAAAAAAAAAAAAGTGAGCCAAGAGTTTGAATGAAAATTCATAAAAGCATTTCCACACAATGGTGAGGAAAACAAACCAGTTAGAAATACCCAGTTGGGAAATACCCCTCCCCTCAGTGCAGGGAAGCAGTTTTCGAGGGGCACAGGTTGGTAGCACAGCTTTCAGGTGGGGGTGACAGTAGTGACAAGTGGATCTCTGGAATTGCATCCTCAGTGCTAATAAGCATAATCTACCTATTTCAGTGTTCAATTAGAATTTTACTCCTCTGTATTACGAGCTATTTTTGCTTAATCCTTTTATAAGTTGCTGTGGTTGCGTGTTTCTGTGCTTAAAGTAAATATAATCTACTTTTCATTGTTATCTCAGGCCGTGGATTACGTTGCTTTCATGCTGCAGTTTGGTGTGTGCCAACATCACTGTGTTTTTCCCCCTCTTTTGGTCTAGGTAGGGTTTTTTAGCCTTTGGTCTTTGCCACTGGGACTGCAGATATCAGAGGAGTAACACTGGCAGCTGTGCATCACCACTTAACTGTCAGAGCCCCAATCCATAACCCTTCTTTATGGCCAATAAAGCCCAGATTGCCTGTTGTGCACACGGAAATACAGTGTCAGTGCACTTCTGGAGAAACCTCAGCAGCTCTGGGGCCGTCCTGGAGGGCTCAGGAGGCCTGTGCAAGTGAAATTCCTATTTGATGCCACTTGTGAGAGAAGGGAGGGCTGAGAAGCAGCATTTCGGAGTAGATATTTTTAATGGCTCTGCAGTTCAGTTTTCCCTTGCTTCAGGAGTTGCAGTAAAGGGATGAGAAGGTGAGAAGCAGGTGGAAGATGCATCTTGTTTAGCTTTATTCTGTGAGAAAAGTGTTTCCCTAGGGGGGGTGGATGCTCAGGACTGCCTGGCCATTGATAAAAATGTTTCTGGATCAGGCACACAAGGCAAATAGTTAAAAGCATCCCGTGGAGGAGGGTGTGGACAGTTGAGATACCTGCAGATATCGAAGTTATTTATAGGGATGCTGCCTCCTGCCCTGGGTTATATGGTTTATGGGCTGACCTGCATGCACACAGGGCACAGAGATAAGTGCAGACCTGTCACTAATGTCTCTGGCACCGTGGACTGGAGTTCCTGTAATCTCTTCTCAGAGAAGTCAACATCTCATCATTTTTCTCTTTAGTGCCATTATGGTGAAAATCAAAGCAGAACCTCCAAACACTTGAGAGCTGAGTGCTCCCTGTAATTGTTCCAGATACCCCCAGCCCTCTCCCACCCTCTGAGTGCCTCGCTGATGCCTTTCCCTGGAGCACCTCCCCTAGTCCTGGTTTGTCCCAGTGCTTGGAGGGAGCAGTGTGGCCTTCATTGGGCTCTGCTGAAACTATTGAATTAGAAGCAATAGTCCCTTGATTGCTGTGAATAAACATTTTGAAAGCGTTCCTTTTTGGAGCACTCAGATCCCAGAGGGTTTGTGGCTAGGAAATGGATTGGATCTCCTGTGACTTTTCTCCTCTCGGTGTTTGGTCCTTTGGCTCCACAAGGAAAGAATTTCACCTGAAGTTGTCTCAGAAATGTCTCTTTCCTTTTGCTGTTTTGCTTCCACTGTGAAAACTTTTGCTTTGATGAAGGGTGTTACAGGTGCCCTTCTGATGGAAGGCTCAGCTTTATCACCCTCCACAAAAAGTAGTCAAAGCCTTCTGACAGGATGAAAACGTGGCTTTTTGTTAAAAAAGTGTCAGTAAATAGCTGGTGTGTCTTGTGCAGTCTGGCTGCCTCAGGTTGTGCTGTCCCCCTTCACCTCTGATCAGGGAACTGTGCCTGCAAGAGTCACAGAGAACTGCCTGTCCTGTTCTTAAGGGGGAGGAAAGGGGAACTGCACAGTTTGGGTGACTCCTGTGACAAGTGGGCAGCTGGATTTTAGAGTCCTCTTGATCCAGCTCTGGTATATGATTGTCTCATTGCTCTGTGTAGACCAATAAATACCAGGAGTGCTGGTTTGGGCTTTTTAAAGTGAAGATGATTGGATTTTATGATGCAGAAATTGCACGTAGTACCTTCGGTAGTAATCTGCTCATGAAAACAAATGCCTTTCTTAAAAGCAGATTTTTTATTTTAATTTTTTTTTTGCTAGGGTGGAGGGATGAGGAGGAGAAAGGAGATTACAAAGAGTGCTTATTTCTGTAATTTTGCTCGATGCTATCAAAGCCATTTTGAACGTGTAGTCACTACCATAAAATGTGACTATTTCAAAGCAAATTAAAAGCTTTGGGGCTACAAGAAAAACTTGAAGGTATTAAACCTTTGAGAATATATGGAGTTGAGGATGGGGCCAGGAGATGTCAGTTTTATCTGGTCTTGTTCTGATCTTCCAAATTTTCAGTGGCAGCCAGAACCACATTAGGCCAGGTAACAGGATGTTATTATTCTCCCTGTGCTGTGCCACAAACCTTTGGATTGTCATTTCTTCTTACTGTTCTACCGAGGCTCCCGTGGCTGGTGCAGCTGTATTGATCCAGGAGTTTGTCAGCAATTTGCTTAATCTTGTTCTCCTTTTGGGATTAGGGATGGCTGTGGATGCCTCCATTGTCTGTTGTGTCCCTTGGCAAACACTGGAGGGGTGGTGGAGTGCTCTGTGAGCTTTGTATTCCAGGGCCAGGGCAGAGTAGGAGTTAGCAGAGGGTGGGTATTATGGGCTTGTCTGGGGCATGTGAAACAAAGAAATGAAAAGCCAGTATACAATTAGACTAGAGGTCAACCTAAGCTTGACCTTTATGTCTATAGGAGATGATACATAAGAGATTTATATAGGAAGTGGCATGATAATTAATGGAGAAGGAAAAGGAGCCTTTTAAAGCCATTGCTTGGTAAGAATAGAGCCCTGGGCTGTGCAGCAGAGCAAAGGCTCCGTGGGCATGTGAAAGTTTCTTTAGCACTGGGGAAGGAGAGATAAGTGCTGTTCGCTTCACGTGCATCACTGAACAAGGGCCTGGGGTGAACTTCCCTGGTGTTGTTTGGGAAGCAGGAATGAGCTTTCTGGACACATGCTAATAAACATGGATGAGCTCTGCCTCCCCCTGCTCCTGCCAGCCGTGCCTGGGCTGAGGGAATGCTCCAGGTGCCAGTTTCCATCCTGGAAGGGTATCTGACAGTGGGAGAGGAAGGGAGAGTTTCAGTCCCTGCTTTGCTTCGAGGCTGCCACACAGCCAGCAGCTTTTCCATGGTAAACTGAGCAGCATCCCTGGAGCTCTGCAGGTATTTTCTCCCTGTGCCCTGTTTATCCTCAGAGTGCTTTTCCCCCAGTTTCCAGCCCTGATAGGATTTGTCATGCTAAATTCTTCAGAGTTCAGTAGGACTCTCCTATTAACTTTTCATGGTGTTACTTTCAGTTTGACACCTACTTGATCTTGACCATAGATCATTTGGTAATTCTGGTTAGAAGGCACCGTGGGAAATCTCCAGTCCAAGCTCCTGCTTGAAGCAAGATCAGCTGTGAGGTCAGAACAGGTTGCTCAGGACTTTATCCAGTCTCGTGTGTGAAACCACCTCTGGTGGGCAACCTCTTCCACTGCTCAACTCTTCTCATGGTGAAAGCAGGGTTGTTTTGGGGTTCTTTTCATATCCATCCTGAACTTCTTACTTCAGCTTGGGCCTGTTGTCTCACATCCTTCTGCTGTGTGCTGGTGTGAAGGTCATGGCTCTGTTTCCTTGATGACCTCCTTTCCATGTTGGAAGGGTGCCATGAGGTTCCTCCAGTGCCTTCTCCAGGCTGAATTAGCCCTGTTCCCCCAGCCTCTTGCTGTGCCTCACATCTTTGGCAATAAGATACCAGCAGCTTGTGTGGGAATGGGATTTGGGCAGATGATTCCGTGCCTCGATGTAGCTCTTGAGGAGTTTTTACTCCTGAGGATTTCTGTTGGTGGAGATGTATTTGAAAATCCTTGTCCTCAGCACTGTGCAAAAGTAGTTCTGAGACTGTCCACTGGTATCAGTGGAGAAGGTGGAAGTGGCTTCAGAAAATGAAATTTCATAAGCAGTGAACCTGCTGAGGGGAGAAGGTGACAGGCAGTAGGTGGGCAGCTCCTCACCAGGAGGCTCCGTGGGATTCTTGTCCGTTTTGAAGCTTGGGATACCAAATTCTTCCACCCTTTCCTCCCCTCCCATTAAATACATGGTTATAAACCAAACAGAAAGCTGAGCTCAGCCTCCTTTGTGCTTGGTTGCACCACCTGAAGATGCATCTTTTGTGGTCACAGCCATTGGAGTGTGCAAACACGTGATAAATGTTCTCAGAAATTCGTGGTGGGCAGGAATTCAGTCATGACCTTTGGGCAGAGCTGACATTAGAGGTCTGTTTTTTCTGAACCAGGTTTATACTTGGGGGAAAAACCAGTTCTCTATTCTGCTCTTGGTCCTTGGAAGAGCATCTCACCTTGTGTGTATGTAGGCAGGTGGGTGACTTTCACTCTCCAGCCATGTGGAGGAATTTGCTGTCCCTTGAAGGGGGGCAGTCAGTGAAAATCCTTCAGAGTTGGAGCTTCTTGTTTACCTTCATTTAGTGCCTTCTGCAAGATGTTCCCCCTGCCCTCATGGTAGAGCAGGGACTGGACTTGATAAAGCTGCTCTGTTCAGCTTTTCAGCTGAAAAATGATTCATTAGCATGCAAAATAGAATATAGGGTGATTTGCTGGGCTGTTCAGCATAAGTGCAGCTCACTATTATTTTTTTTTTAAAGCAAAAGCCAGATATAGGAGGGATAATGTGCTTGGTTCAGGTAAAATCTAATCTGAACTGCAGAGTGTATTGTAAAAAGTTGTGGGGATGAGGATGTTTTCTGATACATTCATTCCTCATGTTGTTTCTCGAGACTCCCTTGACAAAATGATCTCACTTTTGTGCAGATGTTGTATCTTGTTTCCCTGGTGCAAAATAAGAGTCTTTGCAACAGTCCAAGTATTTGTGCAGATTTTCAGCTTATTGGAAAAGCTGTTGCAGGCAGCTCTGCTCAGGCTGTCGATGGAGCTGGGAGTGCACCTCTAAATGTGCAGCACCAGGATGGAAAACGTGGGACAGAAACCAAGCTGTTCTTTTTGGTGGGTTCTGTGTTGGTTTAACAGTATCTCTCTGGGAATCTGCTGAGGCCGCTCCATGGCAGGGCTTCAGAGTTTTTTAAAATCCAGTATCAGAACTGTTGTTGGTTTGAATTGCAAGGATTTTAGATAATATTTTTCTAAAGGGTGTACACCCAGAGCTTCATTCAGTTCATTTCTGCTCTTACCTCTCTGCTGTTAAAATTCGACTCTTGCAGTTGAGAAGTAACATTTTTATTCAAGCCTCTTGACGATGTCACTTGGGTTTCTGAGGAAATGGCTAAAAATAAACGTGTTATAAACTGATTCTTAAGAATGTCAGACTAGCTGTAGTGGTTCAGACCAAGGGTCCATCTGGCCTGGTACAGCTTCCACAAATGAGTGAGGAGGGGAAAGCAACAACAGGGCAAAGAGTGGGAAACAGCTGGCACCTCCCTGCAATGTTCTTCTGGTCTTCAGCTGCTTTCAGCTCTGTCCTCTGGATCCACTGGGGGCTACCAGCTGGATGAGCCAAAATAAATCTGTTTTCCAAGTCCCTGTCCAGGTGTCTCTTGAACCTTTATAATCTTGTTGTGGTAGGGACTTCTGTTCTGCTCTTTGCTGCACCAGGACCCTGCTCGTTTTCCTTTGAGCCTGGTTCCATCCACCTTTATCCATGGGCCACTACTGTGTGATGCAGGAGACTGGAAAGTTCATCCCTGGCCACTCTCCTTGTGCTGTTCCTGCTTTTACAGATTGTATCATATTTGTCCCCATGTCCTCTATTTTTAGGTTGAAAAGTCTTAGCTTTTACTCTTCATTCATTAGGGAAATTGTGGAGGATGTGTGCCATCCTTCTCTGACTCTTTCCACTTCCAATGTGTGCATATATGTATATATTTAAGATGAGGCTAACCAAACCAGTGCACTTGGAGAGCTGGGTGAAGCAGGGACTTATACAGCGTGTAATGATTTCTTCTTTGCTCTCTGTTCCCTTCCTAATGCTTTCTCATGATGGTTTGTGTGTTTGCTGCTGAGCCCATGTTTTCAGCCATGTGTTTATCTTGGGCCCAGGAGTTGCTCTGGGATGGCAAAGGTCACCCCGAGCCCATCACTGTGTGTGGAGAGCTCGCTGTGGCTGCTCTGCTGTTCCCAGAGGCATCACTTCCATTGTGTACATTGAGCTGCTCCGTCCCTGAGGTCTCCCACTTCTCCTTCATCCTTACACCAGGTCACATCATCATCACTTTTGTCATCCTGCTGATCCCTGGGTTTGCTGGGATGTCAACGAACAGGTTAAGCTGCCCGTGCCAGCCCAGAACTCCACGCATGACCTTCCTCTATTGTTTGCTCTGGGAACAGCTCAGCCACGTTGGTAACAGAAGAACTTTGAATAGCAACTAAGGATCCATGGCCCAGCTTTATTTTTTCAAGAAGTTATTCCTCCTGTAAGAACACTCGTGTGTGCAGCCTGGGTTTTCAGGTTGCCTTTGACCTGGGTGATTCTGTTGTTTTTGAACACATGGAGGACTCTGAGGTGGTGCCAAGCTGTTTTAAGGGGAAACAGAGATGTGTTGGGACTTGTTTCTTAGGTTCAGTTAACTAGAAAACTTCTGTAAAATGTCTTTGTCTTTCACTGAGTCTGATAAAGGGCTTGAGCTAAATATTAGTTCATTAACTGCATGGACTCCTTGGACCCAATGTTCTGATACCTTTATTTTTATTTTTCCCCCCAATATTGCTGTTGTTTGCTTTTGGCATAGAGGCTGAGCGATGTTGGGAAGCAAGACAGCACTTCCAGCATCCATACCTGGAAGTTGAGGCTCTATGTTGTTACCTAGCAAGTGTATCAGGAGGCACAGAGGTGAAGACACTTCCAACTAAACCCAGAAAACGCTTTATGTTGTTGTGAGACCCCAAATAATCCCCCACCCCTGTGCCTTTGGCCAGCGTAGGTAAAAGGGACAGGCAGAGTATGAACTCATGAACATGTGAGAGTCATTCAGAGGACATTAATGAGCTGCCAAAGGCTTGTATATATGCAAATTCCTATTCAGGGTGGGATTTGGATGAGTGCATTAATGAGGTGGGGCAAGAGTTTGGGCAGTAAAGATGAAAAGGAGCAGTGACTGGAGCAGCATCCTCCCTCTGCCTGGAGAGTGGGCTGGGAATTGGGGGGAGGCAGCTCACGGAGGGCTGGGAAGAGTGAGGCAGTGTTGTATGTGCAGCCAGTGCTGCAGGAGCACTGCACCTCTGCTGTTCTCACTTGCTCAGGATTGCCCTGGAAGTTGGAACTTTGCTAGCAAAGTTTCTCTGGGCAGCTCTTTCGATCCTGGCTGTTCTCGTGGCTGAAGCCACGTTAAATCCAGTATGGTTCTCGGAGTTGACTTGCAATGGTTTTCATGCATTTTAAATCCTAGGTGTGGCTGAAACTTGGCTTATAAACCCCCTCATTCCATCGAGCGGTTTGTTTCCATGCAGGGCAGGGGTTATTGTGGGAATAGTGAATTGAATTCAGTCTTACTCTGATTAGGAGAAAAGTAGTGTCTGAAGGATGAGGTGGCAGGGAGGAGCACAGGGTGTCAGGTTGATGGCATCGGGAAAAGAAATATCCCCCTTCCACCGAGCAGTGTCCTCAGTATTTGTCCTTAACACGTGCCAGAGGGACTGGGAAAATATTTCTATAGGCCTTGTCTGTGCTATGTGTGGGCCAGGAAAATATTGCATAGGGAATATATATATAGCTTTCTAACTCAACTGCATGCTTGAGCCTATAGGTAACACTGCAGCTAATACATAGAAAAATGCAGTTTGCTGGCACGGACAAGCTCTGGGAGGTGGAAGGACAGAGTAGCCCGAGTTTTGAGGGGTTTGGATCAGCTTTGTCAGGAGTTTAGGCCTTGCCTGAGATGAGTCTTCCCAGCGTGCCCCCGGCTGCACGGTGTCATTTGGAACTGTTTTCTCTCTCCTCATTGAACGCCGAAGAAAAGCAGGAAGGTCTGCTTCCTCCCCCATTATTCTGTCATCTTTTTGCATTTTCCCATAGTGGGAAGAAGCCAGTCGTTGGGGGAGATAGGAGAGACTGCGCTTCCTGCTTTCCCTTTCTTTGTGCCGGCGCCTCCTTTCGCCGCCTTCCCAGGGTACCATTCAGGCTGTGCCCCGCTGCTCTCCTTCCAGGCTGTGCTGCTGGCACTTGCCCTGGGAGCCCTGGGATTCCTGGGAGTCTCCCTGAGTCTGCAGGGTTGGCAGCAGCAGCCAGAGAAGTCATCCGTGTCTCATTAACGGAGTGACCCAGGAGCCTGAATGCGCCCCGCTGGCAACGGGGCTCAGCTCTCACTCACTCACCCAGGCAGGTTTGAAACGGGGCAGGAGCTTCTCCCTGCCAGCATTTTCACCTCTGCTTGCTCCTACAGCAGAAGAGTTTTTCTTTTTTTTTCAGGCAGCTACTGATTAATAATAAAATATATTTCGGCACTTTAAACCCGACCTGCCTCGCTGTGGGATGTAGATATTAATTTTGGGTTATGTTGTTGCTCTCAGCACATGTGACCCTTGGGGATGGTCCTGTGTGGGGTTAAGAGGTGGACTCTGCTCATTGTGGGTCCCTCCCAACTCAGCATATTCTGTGAATAAAGAATTCCAAGTCCTGCAAACATGGGAGTGCTGTTTCTTGGGGCTGGAGACTAAAAACCTCTTGGTTCAGGGGTAGATGCTTCTGTAAAATATACAGGAGTAGTAATTCTTCTCACACCAACTGCATCGTGGAAGAACATTTCAGATGTGCAGATTCTGTGGTGAAATATAGTAAAAAATGGAATGTATAAAGAAAATGACTTAGTATTGTTTAAACTTTTAATTAATCTTCATGACTTACTGCTCTGTGGCTGCTTTACAAGAACTGTGTGCTTTGGCTTCCTGACGTAATTTCTGTACATGGGTTGAAGACCTTATGAAAGAAATGCAGAATGACCAGCTTTTTCTTCCTTCAATTTTTAGGATTTTTAAAAAAGGCTCTGCAGATGCCAGTCTGATTGCTTGATAGAATGGTTTTTTTTCAGCTTATTGACACAGTGGGAATTCTTGGCTCCATCTCTTCTTTCTGTGATAACAATTAAGACTAATTGTTAGCAATAAATTATTATTCTCAGTGGATTGGTATTAGAAGGGACTAGGATATTTGGTCAGTGTATTTCGTGGGTATTTGTTGTCAGCAGAATTATTTCCTTTAGAAAAGGGTATCTTTTAATGCTAAATTGCCATTTCTCATACCTGATGTTTTATCTTATCTCCTGGTTTTCCTGTTGTCCCTTCCTTCCTGCTTTGCTCCCTCCCCAGTTTTGTTCTAGATGTTATTAGCTATTATTGGAGGCTTTTCTGTACTCCTGTGGTTCCACATAAAAACCCAGCCAAACATCCTGGTGCATCCTGTGAGATGGTATCCAGTGGCCTTGAGTTCCAACCAGTTCATTTCTCAGAAGGGAATTTTGCTTCCAAGTCTGAAGGAAAACATTAATGTTACCCTGTGCCATTTTGGCTTTAAATCTTTTTCTTTTTTTTTTTAAGTGTGAATTGTGAGCTGATAATTCCAGTTTTCCCTCTCTTGGGGCATCAACACAGGGATTGGTTACTTTTCAGGGAAATGAGATTCAATTATGTACTGGTTTCACCCTGCTGTTCAGTACTTTGCAAGTCAGGATCCAAATTTAATATGATTCTTAATTAAAACTTTTTGAGATACCAGAGTAATAGGCAGCGATGATGTAATCTGTCTCCTGTGCTGCATCCTAGAAAATGGGACAAATGAGGGGAAAGAAGTTGATAGTTTGGATGTATTTGAGTGTGTATTCTCATATTCTGAAGTATTATCTCATTTAGAGCTAATTAAGAGTAAAGTTTTAGTGCTTAACTAACTCTTCAACACTGGGTGGTAACTTATGGCATGTGGGGAATAGATCACTTTGCAAGAAATAAAGGTTTGGGTTTTGTTTTTTTTTTTAAATTGCATCTATTATGGCAATAATTTGTTTTAATCAAGTGATGCTGAAGTTGAGTAACACATGCAAAATAATAATAATGTCTGTTGGTGCAGCAGAGATTGAAAAAACTGTTGCAAGCAAACATCAAGCCCTGGAAAATAGGAATGTAGGTCTTGCTGCTGAGAGGCTCTGGAAGCTGCTCCTGGAAGCTGCTCTTTATCCATGTTGCAGTGCAAGTACATTCATTGAATTCCAGGTGCATTCTTCTCCAGCTTTCCTTCAGAATTGACTTACAAAAGCTACATGTGCTTCATGCAGGTATTTGAGATATTTAGGAAGTAACTACAGCTTCTTTCTCTGGTGTTCTGCTGAAAGAGGATGGCTGAAAGGATTCTCATAGATGTTTTGATCTGTAAATCAGATAGTTCAGGGTACAATTTATTTTGTGTTAATTGTATATTTTACAGCATATCTTATTTTTTTTAAAGCACCAAGGAGGGGGAAATAAATGTATGTTTGTGACCTCCTGTGTGGCTTCCAGAAGCTGAGACTTCTGGGTCCTATCTTCTTTTTTATACAAAGAGAAAAATCTTTCAGCCTACTCTTGAATGCTGTGTAAGTGGTTATATTTTGATTATACCAGTGGTGTTTGTCGGATTCTAACGGGACACTGTGTTTGGGAAGCTCTTTCAGCTGTGTCTGTGCCTGGCTTGGGCTCCAATGCAGTTTATTCCATAAGAATTGGCTCCTCTGGCAGCCAGAGAGGCTTAGTTAAGGCTAAGAGCATTCTTAATAAAAAGTAAATTTGTCTGGCAGTGACCCCCTCCCAAATAGCTGAAAATAATTGTCTTCCCTCTTAGCCCTAGGTGGGAGCAGTTTGCTTGTGGAGAGGCTCCTTGTTTTGGAGCCAGAGATTGTCTGAACTGGTATTTCTGCAAGGACTTGTCATGGAAATCGTGCGAGCGCGGAGCGCCGTGAAAATAATTCCCATCCGCAAGAGGAATACTCCAGGGACAATTAAGTTTGAGCGTGGCTGAAAAAACCTGGAGTCTCCCAGAACCGAAATGGAGATTACTACTGTGTCAGCAACCTTATTTAATACCAGAGTAATGATATAGTTCACCTAGTGGGGAAAGTCTCTGGAGAACGGTAAAACTTTCGTTACGGATTAAGATAAAATGTGCCTTGCCTTAAATCAAACACGGGTTAGACACGACTCAAGGCTTGGCAGACTTCCTTTCTCCAACAAATCTGCCGTGCAGTTGGAGCTGCCCCAGTGGCTCTGCCCCGCTGGTGGCACCGTGGGGAACAACTAATGTCCCAGGTTTAAGTGTTCAGGCACTGAAGTGGCACTTTGGGGTGTGATCAGCCGTCTGGCTGAACTCCCTGGGGGGAAGGGGGTGGGCTGGGGCTCTGGAAGGGCCATTGCCTGCACTATCCCAGGGTTTGTGTGTCAGTGCTTTTGGAAGGTATTTCCCACCTGTGACAGCACAGCAAAATGCCACAGGCATCTGCCAAAAGCATAAGACAGCCTATAAGACACGGGGATTATATTAAAAATTCCCAAGTCTGCCTGTTGTTACAGCAGCCAGTTCAGGGGGCTGGGACTGCCTTTCTGTTTGCTTTTGCAACATCCGGTCACTCTTCACTGAATTTTGTTACTTTTGTCACTGTGGTTTTCTTGAAACCAGTGACAGACACCTCTAATAACGTGGTGGTGTCACTGGTGTGCACTCTGGGCTGTAATTTAGAGCTGACATTTATTAGTGTTCAGGTAGGAAACAGCATTGCTCTGACTTCCCTAAAACTCACTGAATTTGGGGGCAGTCAGGTCTTACCAGCACAGCAGATCTGAACAACTAGTGTTTGCCAAAAGCAGGGAGGGAAAATGTTCCTTGGACTAGTTTTGTGTGGAATTCTGAGTTCAGTTGTTATGATACAGTTGGTAAATGGTTAAATGGGCTGAATGCAGGATTGTGGTGGGAAATGGCAGGAGCTCCTGTCCAGAAGCTTCACACTGAACTGCTGCAGTTTTTGGGATCTCTTCCCAGACAGAGATCCCTGATGTTAGCAGGGACTGGAGTCTGAGCTTAGAGTCCTAGGATCGTGAAGGTTGGAAAAGGGCTTCATCACTCAGGTTGGCTGGTTGGTTCAGGGGTCATAATGTTTATATGAGCAGATATACAACTGTATAATTCACAAGGAAGTACCTTGTTTGTGAGCAGGCAAAGGTAAATAACACCCAGCTCCAGCTTTGGGGGGACTTTCTGGGCTGGCATGGCAAGGAAAATGTTATGGGTGAAAATCATGACTACAGAGCTCGAGCTTGAGGAAGCCAGATCTGTGCAGACACCAGGAGCAGGTCTGTCCAGGCTGTTCTGGCATTTCCAGTATAAGGACTTCATTCTGCTGACTCACTGTTAATGGTTTAAAATCCATTTTTATTGCCAGCTGGACCGATGTATGGATTTGCTCATCCAGTTGCAACATGTTCCTTATGAGCCCTGATACACTGTGTCAACAGAGGGTTTCTTTGGTTAGGAAATCTCCATCTCCTCCTGTGTGGGTTAAAAAAAGCAAAGAATATTTGTGCCTGTGCCTTTGGTGCTGCCCTGCTTCCCGGCACCTGGGAGGTACCACTGCAGGAGGCAGATGGGTTTGCCATGAGGAAAACCAGCAGCCTCCTTAAAGGTTGGAGGATGTTGCATATTTCTGACTGTTCTGTGCTTGTGCCTCCCCTCTGGTTTGAATTCCAGGCCCTTCAGCCCTGCAGTGTTTGGTGAAGTCATCGAGGTGCTCCAGCTCCCCCCAGTCGATCAGTTCCCTCCCTCTTGCAGAGTTTTGGGAGGCTCATTTCAATTTTTATGGCTTAGCCTCCAGAGCTTCCTTGTGGGAGCCCTGCAGGTAGAATTGAGGGCTGGGCAGTGTGCCTTCACAAAGGATGGGAGTCTTTGACCTGCCTGATTTCCCATTTTCACCAATCTTCAGTGGCCACGAAGCCAAGAGTTTAGTCTGTGTAAGTGTGGATGGCTTCCTCTGGAAAACTGATATTGGGGATTAAAGATGCTGTTCATACATGCAGGAGCTGTATTTTTACAGCTGGGTGTTGGAGGTTTACTGAGATCAAGGCAGAACCATTTCCATACTCATCTAATGCTTCCTAGTTGATTTTTTTATCAGAAAAAAAGAATGATTTTTTTTTTTAATCTGTCTTTCAGAAGTGCATTGTGGAATTCCTGGAATAGCAGTTTTCATTTTTCTTGAGGGGAAATATCCACTGGTGTTGTCCTTCATCTTTGGAGGCACTTGCTGCAGTGCTGGCTCTCTACTGTAATAATGACTCTTAATTACTGAAAGATCACTAAAGCTAATCACTGTGTTTCTAATAACAGAAATCTACTGTCACTCTTAAATTGCTGGTTATAAATGGGTGACCTCCTGTTTTAGTTTCTTCTTTCTCTGTTTACTTACTCTCTTATTCCATCTCTTGACTGGTGTTTGAGGTGATTTTGTTGTTCTTCCCCCACTTTTAATGGTTGGAGAGTTGGGGAGGACCTGTTGTACTGCTTTAGGCACTGAATGCGGTGTGGTACCAAGCCAGATGCTTCTTGTTGTGCTAGCAGGTCTTTTGAATGTGTTTTGGAGCTTATTCACAGCTTCTGGTTATCATAAACATCCAGAAATAACTTGGATTCTCCAGGTAGATCCTGGGGCTGATTAGCGGAGCTGGAGAAATACCCTTTCTAAAAAGCACTCATCAGACTTGGGGCTGTTGATGCTGCTGCTGCTGGATGAAAGGGCTGCTTTTCAGACAGTCTTGTGCTGCTGGTATGGGTGATAAATGTCCACTAATGTCCATCACACTGCTCAATTCATTAAAAAAAGTACTGCTGCCTGGTTTGTAACACTCAGGCAAGTCCCTGCCTTGAAGAAATGGGAAGAAAAGGTGTGGGCTCACTGTGTGTGGTGTTGGATCTCAGCAGATAACCCGTATCTGATCCTTCCTGGAGCAGCAGGACTTGCAGCTCATCTGCCTGCATTTCCAGCAGTGTTTGAGCCTCTGTGTATTTTGCAGTCCAGAAATGAAGTTCCTTGTCTAAATCCTCTTGTCTTTCCAGTGCACATCCCTGAATTGCATGCCCAGGCACAGGGTTATCGAAAGAATTTCTTATCCAGGGGCAGTAACACTTGCATTTTTTTTTATTTTAAACTGAATTCCCAACCTTCATAGGTCAGTGAGACAAGATCCAGTTCTTGAAAGCAATTTTCTTTGCTCTGACCTGTTAACCTGTTGGACTTCTTCAGCCAGGAGTGTGCCTGGCCAGGGCATCTTCCCTTGGTGGGTGGAACACCCTTCTTTTAAAACAAGATTTTGTCTCTGCTGTTGTCCTTGAAGAGAAAAAGTAAATGATTCTTACCTTAAACAATTTGCACGTCTTTAAGCTTTTAAAATAGTGTTGTGACTTCTTGGAAAGAGCTGTAGGTACAACATCCCTTTCCTGTGGATGGAGAGAAGTAGGGCAATGATGTCGGTTGCTGCCCGTGGATCACTTTTGAACTTCAGCATTTTCTTCCAAACCATATTAGTTATCTGAGGTGGGTGTGGAGTGGGAAATACTCCTTGTTTCCAGGGGAGTTGCTTGGGAATGTTTCCTCACCATGCAGAAATCGAGGGATGCACCAGCAGGAACAGCATCAAATGGTTGGGATGACACAGCCTGGAAGAGTGGCATGGATTGGAAACAGACAATTGGGAGGTGGGGAGATAAAGCATCCTCTTTGGTTCCAAGGACCTCCTGCTCACACATACAGTTGGGTGACTTGTCCTATGGCAGTGGAATGCCCTGATGGCTTTGGGAGGGAGGGAGGGATGGAGGGACTGTCTGTGGTGTCAGGCCTTGGATGAGGGAAGGTTGGAGAGGCAGCATGGGTGACAATGCAGCAATGCCCATGACTAATTCCCTTTGCAGAGGAACACGTGTTTGTGTTGTGTTGTCGAGCAGGAAATGTCAGCTGGGTGTTTATAGATCAGAGTTGCCTTCTACACCCCAGCCAGGCGTTTACACAAAATAGAAAGACGCTGCTAACCCAAGATAAGTTGGGCTTTCCTAAAGCTTGTTCCTACTTTGAACAGCCTTCCCACTGCCCTCGCCCTCTCTTGGAGTTTCGGGGAGTCCTGGGTACGACAGATACCAAAAGGCACCACATCACTGGGTGCTGGGTTTGTTGGACCTGGAGCTGGTTTGCCCTCTGTTTCTCACACCCAAGTTGGGCAAGTGGCAAAGAGCTCCCTGTTTTTGCAGAAGGATAGCACCGATTTCTCGTGCCCCAGTGGGGGTTGTAGGAACTGGTATTTCCCATAACTAACCCCCTGGAACTGCAGTGGGCAACATTATCTTGCAGTCAGTCCTTGGGAACTGTGTATATATTTTTGTTTTGCTTTAATTCAGCTTTTTGTTGTTGGTTTGGTACTTTGTTTTCTGTAGGAAAGCAAACTCCAAACATTTTGTTAGTTCTGATAAGCAGCCAGAGGTAGGAGCAGATCCTGCACTGTGGATATTTGCTGTTGTTGGGGACAGACTCCTTGGGCTGGCTTTTGGACCTGTGATCTTTTTGTTAAACTACTTCAGGCAAAAGGGGAGAAAAGCAAGATTTCCTGAAGCAAAAGCCTTTGTGTCTTTGCCCTTCAGCTTTGCTGCTGCAACTAAGCCAGCAAGGGGTTGGAATTGTGATGAGGTGAGACGTGACAGGGAGAAAAAATTATAAATTACAGCTTTTTCCCGTATTTTGTGAATTTGGCAGCACTTGGTTTGTTTCCTTGCTGGAATTATCCTGCCTCTTCCAGGATTAGGGTACCAGCACGCCATGGGATTGGCCAGTGGCACTTGTGGTAGAGCTGGGCTGTGTCCTAGAGTCAAACACAACTTGTTGGAGGAGGGGAGAGAAATTTTCACATTCATGTTGAGCAACATGTGAGACTTTTCCCTGTCCTGGGCTCTGCTTCCCCAGGCCACTGCTTGACACCAAAGCCCTGTGGAAGTGTGTGTGTAGGGATTGTTTTAAGGCATTTCCTCTCTTTAGTTTTATATATTTTTTCTTTTATTATATTCACTGCCTCTCTTTGTTTAAGCTATTGCCTCTATTTTATATTTATCTGCATTACACTTCTTATGGGGAGGAAAGGTTTATCAATGAAGTCTGGAGCTGGAATAAACCCACAGGCTTTAGTGCTGCCTTTGAAGCGATGGGTCTGTTGGTGCCCTGAACATTGCAAACAAAATTGTTCTTGTCTGCTCTCTCAGGAATGTGCCAGGGTGGGGAAGATGTGGGGAATTTTGTTTGTTTTGGTCTGGCAGTCTGGACCCTGCTTTCTGTAGGCTCGTTTCTAACCTGCCTTTACCTTAAAAATGGAGAACATCCAACCTGCAGCAGGAGCTTCTCTCTTGGCTCAATTATTTTTCAGTCTTCTGTGTTTTTTTGCAAGCTGGCCCTGTGAGTTTATCACAAAACAGAAACAGTGAAGCTCTGAGAGGTTCTGGCTGTTCAGGAAGTGACTCTTAATGGTGGTGGCATTAAACCCTTCAGCTGTAACTACTCATTCTCTTGAAGAAATGTTTGTAAAGCATTATAAATAGTGGGTTTTTCCACGTTTCAAATCTATTTGTTTCACTTTCCTTTCAGCTGTCAACACTTCAGATTATAACAAAATGCCTTATTCTTTTAAGACATCTTCATTTCTTCAAGTACCTCGTCTGTTCTCATTAGTAGCTCCGTGACAGTGCTGTAGTTAGAAGTGTGAAGAAGGTTCTTGGGGGATTCATACTAAAACCCAAATTCCTGGTACATCCAAAGGGTTTATGGAAGTCTGCAAGGAAGGCTTAGGTAGGATTTGCAGCAAGGTTCCTGAGCTCTGGTGCTTTGGTTCTGCAGGGCAGAATTGTGGCAAGTTTGAGTTCAGTCTGGTCGGGTGCAAACCTCATTAAATAAATGAATCATCCAATTTAGGGCTTTGAAATAACACGGCCTGCTTCGGTGGAGGGAGATCCTACAAGGAGACCTACAAGGTCTCTTGCAGGTGCTGGGGGTCTGAGAGATTGGTGGAAGTTTCAGGTTGGTTTTGCTACAACTAAGGGTACTACAGCAGTATTGGTTTAAGAATTCAGGTAAAAAAATGAGAAGGATGTGTGTGAATGCTTTGCATGGTTTGAAGGGTTAGAGAGGATGGGAGCATTTGGGCTTGATTTCAGAGACTGCAAATGCCAGCTCTGCTTTGGTTACTTGCCCTTCAGTGGCTGGGAAATTGCAGAACTCTCATGTACTGAACTGGTTTAGTCCCAAGTATATACATCAAGTATTATTTGGAGTTTGGTCCTTTGGGCTTGACTACAAAATACTCAGGGTATTTAATGGTTTCGTGCAGAAGAGCCAGATTGCCTGTTGTGGCAATGGATTCTGGCATTTCACTTCTTGAGATCTCTTTGGAATCCAAGATTGTGCAGGACTATGATGATGGGCAAGCCACTGTCAGGCACTGAGATAGATTTTGAGCAGAAGCCAGAGTGGGAGGTGGATTTTGGGGCTCCTGTTGCCCACTGAGGCAGCAGTGGGTGCACACAGGTGATTCGTGGTTTCGCTGCTTTGCAAAGGGTTTTTCTCGGTTCCTGCAGAAGTGAAACACTTGACAAGTCTGACCAGTTGGATTCATGTTGGGAGACAGTAAATGACTGTAAATGAAGGTGTTAATTAATAGAAGGCAAAGCCCAGCTCCCCCATCCGAAACAGGCCGTGCAGCTCTGATGTGAGAAGGAAGGAAATGGAATCGGAGGAAGTTTCCTTTAACCCGGGAGTGATGATATGGGGTGGCACACAAATTGGATTATAATTTCTGTCTCTTTTTAACAGCAGCCATTTATCTCCTTTCCACTGAACCTGTGTGGGTTAGTTCTGCATGGCAGAAAGGCAGGGAGGGACTTGGAAGGGAAGTGTTCCGGAGTTAAGGACTGGCGCAGCTCGGATGTTGTCACTGTATAACTTCTTTTGCATCCAGTTAGAGCAATCGAAACTTCTCAACGTTATAGATGCTTGAAGGACAGTGATTACATTTATTGTAAATAATTACATTTACAATAACGACAATGATTAAGAAATAATTACATTTCAGGCTTTACTTTGTATTGGCAAGTTGTCCTCTTTGCAGTTCTTTCCCCATGCCTTGCTGTCCTTCAGGAATGGAAATCCCTTTAAAAATTGCTCCTTCTAGTCTTTAGAACAGATATTGTAAGCAAGTGCTGCTTTGCATTGTGTTTGAGCTAACCAGTGGTGGGATTAGCCCCTTTGCACTGCTGCTGCTGTTGAAGGTGCTGTGAGCAGAACCCTAACTTGTCCTGTTGTTCCTTTGAAGCAAATGGTTATGAGCCTTCGAGTCTCGGAGCTGCAAGTGCTGCTGGGCTACGCGGGCAGGAACAAGCACGGCCGCAAACACGAACTGCTCACCAAGGCGCTGCACCTGCTCAAGGCCGGCTGCAGCCCCGCCGTGCAGATGAAAATCAAAGAACTCTATAGGCGCCGCTTCCCGCAGAAAATCATGAGCCCCGCCGACCTGTCCCTGCCCAGCGTGCACTCCAGCTCCATGCCGGCCACGCTGTCCCCCTCGACCATTCCACAGCTCGGCTACGACGGGCACCCCGCCACGTCGCCGCTGCTGCCCGTGTCCCTGCTGGGCCCCAAACACGAACTGGAACTGCCCCACCTCACGTCCGCCCTGCACCCCGTGCACCCCGACATCAAACTGCAGAAACTGCCCTTCTACGACCTCCTGGACGAGCTCATCAAGCCAACGAGCCTCGGTAAGAGAGCGGCCCAGGCATAGTGGTGGCAACACACAGAGATGTGTATTTAAAGTGGTGGAGGATATATATGTGTATTTAAAGTTTTGGAGGTTATATATTTCAAGTTTTGGAGTGTGTATATATATATATATTTAAAGTTTTGGAGTATATATATATGTATTTTAAGTTTTGAATGTATATATACAAGTTTTGAAGTATATATATTAAGTTTTGAGGTATATCTATATTCCTGAAAGTTTTGAAGTATATATATTAAGTTTTGAGGTATATCTATATTCCTGAAAGTTTTGAAGTATATATATTAAGTTTTGAGGTATATCTATATTCCTGACAGTTTTGAAGTATATATATTAAGTTTTGAGGTATATCTATATTCCTGAAAGTTTTGAAGTATATATATATTTCTGGA
>JAWWEW010000017.1:1473793-1510826 GCA_035583185.1 Anabacerthia variegaticeps | reverse complement strand
AGTTTTGAAGTATATATATTAAGTTTTGAGGTATATCTATATTCCTGAAAGTTTTGAAGTATATATATATTTCTGGAAGTTTTGAAGTGTATCTGTGTCTTTAAAGTTTGGAAGTATATATTTTTAAAGTTTTGAAGTATATGTTTCTGAAAGTTTTGAAGTATATCTGTATTCCTGATGGTTTGGAGGTCTATCTGTATTCCTGATGGTTTGGAGGTCTATCTGTATTCCTGATGGTTTGGAGGTCTATCTGTATTCCTGAAGGTTTGGAGGTCTATCTGTATTCCTGAAAGTTTTGAAGTGTATATATTTTTAAAGTTCTGAAGTACCTCCACATTTTTTGAAGTTTCGAAGTATTTCTATATTTTTTTTTTTAAGTTTTGAAGTGGATGTATATTTTTTTCAAGTACAATGGACAAAGTTGCCTGCTAATGCAGCAAGTGGTTAAATATTGCATCACAGCAGTGTTTAGAGAATTGCTATTTTTGGTAACTTTTGGAACAGATTGTTCTACATGGAGAGATATCTTACGTAACACTCATTAGTTGCTTTAGCTGAGCCACTAAACATGCTTTAAACATCCGTTATATTTAAGGGGGGAGTTTGACAAGAAACAAACTAAACCTTAGAGAAAGGGAAAAACCAGACTGTTTTCGGTGGCTCTGATAAACCATAGAGTTTAATTCTTACAAATAACCCCAAAACTGAACAAAACTCCCCCCAGAGCCATCAATCCTAGAGAATCTCATCTGTGCCTGGAAGGAAGGCCAGGCTGGCTGTTTGCTGGATCCATTCCAGCCTGAACATCTGAATTTAGGGACACTTGTGGTTCTTTTGCAGTTGTGGCTGCTTTCCTTGCGATAGATTTTTGTATTAAGGTCTAAATGGAGCTGCTGAGGAGACTCTGCTGCTTCCAGATCATTATATAAGCATGTGTGATTTTTCTGGCTCTGAGTCCCTGTAGCACTTAAATGTGGTTAACTTTTAATACTCCTAAACCCTGCTGAAATGCACCGGTGCTGGGGGTGTCGGTGCTCTGGCTGAAACCCGGGAAAATAAAACATTCCCTGCCGGGAGGAGGAGCAGATTGGTGAGAGCAGATCCAGGGAGAGGGTGGGTGAGTGAGAAACAAGCCCTTTGCAGCAGAAATGCCTTGTAAACAAAAGGCAGCAGGTAGTGCAGGGTGCCAGCCTGCAGGGCTGTGGGAGGCCTGGGGTGAGCGGGGACGGTGCCTGTGCAGTGCCAAAGGAGCTCGCACTGTTGTTTGCGTGGTTTGTTGGTTTAGCTGCTCTAACGGAGACACCGAGGGTAAAACAGATGGTTTTTGGTAATCCCATCTTCTGGTTCAGGTATTCTTTTCAGAGGTGTACTGTATCTGTTTGGCTTTAATCTAAAGCCTAATTGATTAATAAGCATTCCAGGCAATGCTGGTGGTACGAGATAATTAGGTGCTCAGTATGTGCCTCATCGCTTTTACATTATAAATACTTACAAATAATGCTCTAATTTCAAGAAGACATTCCAGTGCAGGAATTATGGAGTGCATTTATTCCTAGATGTGGTAAGAGCAGTTTGCTGTGAGCTCCCTGGCTGACAGAGCAGCCCCAAAAGGGGGATCATAATTCAAGCTCTGCCAGGTCTCAGGACTTGATATTACAATGGGGTATTTCCCCCTTTTGTGAACTCAGTGTCAGGGTAACAAAATGGGAGTGGGTGAAATTCCAAGGAGATAGCTCTGTGAGCACTATCCATCCCTTCTGTTAACGTAGGGATACACTTAGATTTTTATGAGAGTTCTGGCTGCACATGTCTCTGTTTTTCTGAAGTAATACTATGAAAAAGCTTTTTTTCTTGTGCATTTGGGGAAGAAGGAGCTTCAGTGTTCATGCATATCATGGAATCCTGGAATGGTTTGGGTTGGAAGGCACCTTAAAGCCCATCCAGTCTCACCCCTGCCATGGGCAGGGACACCTCCCACTAGCCCAGGTTGCTCCAACCTGGCCTTGGATGCTTCAGGGATCCAGGGGCAGCCACAGCTTCTCTGGGCACCCTGTGCCAGGGCTGCCCACCCTGTTCAACATACTTGGATTAATTTTCTCCATTTATACAGTTCCTGATGTTCTTGCTAGAGAGTCTTAAATTATTCATTGAATATGTGCCCCAAATGGTTTGGGGATCCTTCTCACTGCTGCCAACGATGTGGGTTTCCTCAGCTGTCCAATTTCTGTGTTCCCTGGTGTGTTTTCCAATGGCAGATCCCCGCTGCAAGCACTCAGAACTTCTCCCTGGCATTTGGCCAGCACTTCAGCATCTCCTGCTGGCTTTTTCCCATCAGATTACTCATGGGACAGGGATAAGGAACTTTTGAATTTACTCTGTTTCCCTCCCCCACAAGAAGGAACTGATGACCTGATGTGGGGTTTTGAGTAAACTTTGAAATCTGTGTGCTTAAAATGGAACCTACTGGAAGAGCAAGAAAATGTGAGAGACAGAAAGAATGAGTGTGATTCGAGGATGTTTAGATCCTTCTGAAGTGACAGTCACTGAATAAAATTAGGCAAAGCACACCTTTGGGTAGGATTGTCCCTGGTCTTTCCCAGGTCAACAGCTGGGAAGGTTTGCTGCAGTAGTCCTGTGTCCCATGGAGAAGTGATTATTAATTTGAAAAGCAATAATTTGATGAAGCCTCAGGGCGGGGAGTTGCCCAGCAGGGCACTTGAACATGCACTGTGTACCCAAATACTTCATGTAAGTGGGTAGTACACAACTA
Source organism: Anabacerthia variegaticeps (assembly GCA_035583185.1). Lineage (NCBI taxonomy): Eukaryota > Metazoa > Chordata > Aves > Passeriformes > Furnariidae > Anabacerthia > Anabacerthia variegaticeps. The sequence goes on along the minus strand of JAWWEW010000017.1, from coordinate 1,508,056 downwards.
ATGTGAATAACAGATAAGGAAATTAAATGTGCTAACTCTTATTTTTAATGTTAAGAACAAAGGGAGGAAATAGATGTTGCCTTCTTACACTTGCTTCCTCTAAATGTGGCTCTGGACTGGGATTGAAATGGATGTGCTGGGCTGGATTCATAACATGAGGAATGCAGGGATTTATCCACCTGTACCCTTCTCACCAGGATCTTTACTTGAATCACTGAGGTTGGAAAAGCCCTCCAAGGTCATCAAATCCAAGGTGTGCCCGATGCCCACCTTGCCCCCCAGCCCAGAGCACTGAGTGCCACGGCCACTCCTTCCTTGGACATAGTTCATCTGAGGCAAAGAGATATTTGTTCATTTTCAGTGGAGCTGTTGAATTTGATCCACGTTTTATTAGTCATCCTCATTGCCAAATGGAGAAAGCATCTCGAGTGGATGGCTTTGTGTCCAAGCCAGCGAGGAAAGCTCTGTGTGCTGGGGTGAGTGTACCCTGAGCTCTTGCTGTGCTCCTGGGCACTCTGAGCACTCTGCCCATGGTTAACCATGGTTACATGGGAACCCAAGGCTTTTCTTTCCTTGGAGGAAAAGCTGTCCAGTTAGGCCTTCTTGGAATGTGTGAAGGTTGCCTTGTTACTGTGATTCTCTGTTGTTTTTCTAATAGGAAGTCTTTTAAAGAGGAGAATTTTGGCTGTTGGTTTCTCAAGTGAAGCTGCAGCTTTCCCTTAATTTCCCCTGTTTTCAGCCCCCAGTGCTCAGACTCTGCTAATTGGTTGTTTTTGAAGCATTTTCTAAATGTAACTCTTAAGAGATAATATCTCTTTTGTGTGGTGAAACGTGTTTACTATGAGATGAGTAATGAGGGCTAGAATTTGCCAGATTATTAGGGAAAGGACATGAGATAGTTAAACAACATCTTAAAAATGCCTCCTATTCCAGCAAATGTCATTCCTAATTGCTTTAGCTGTGTAGTTGTTCCAAAAAACATTTTAACTGGCTTAGGGGTCTTTACTTACCTGTAAGGGGAAATTACCCTTTTCTTTTCAATTTAAAGGATTAAAGAGGCTGTGGACTGTCTTCCTCTCTTAAAAGCTGTCCAAATGCCATATGGATGATTGTCCTCATTTATTTGCTGTGCTTCAGCTTTCAGGGATACGGACACAACATTAAAACTTGGATCTGAGCAATAGAGTTCAGATTTTAGCTGCAGCCTCCTGGAAGGAGAAGACAAATATCAGTCAGTATTCCTTATATGCAGCATGTTTGCAGGCTCCATCAGTGGAGTGCCTCTACTGAGCCTTCTCTTGACTGAGGTCTGAGTTTAATTTCTTAATCTGAGGACTCTGCTCCCAGGATTTCTCCAAGCAGTGGAATTTTCCCCCAGGATCCATTCCACTCTCACTAAGGAGCCTTCGTGCTTCTGCCTTGCAGTTCCCATGAAATGTCCTTTCTGCTGTGAGTGATCCTGCTTCACTTGGACACGCTGCATTTGTGGAGACAGAGCTTGCAGCCAGGCTGACTGAAATCTTTAGGGTGACTGTAGTTCAAGGTACAGCCATGAAACAATTAAACAATTCAGTGCCCTAGAAATCTGGGTTGGAAAGGCTGCAAGTTTTGTTTGGCAAGTGTTTCTCCCTTTCATATATCAGCGAGCTGATCTTTTGCTCTGTGCAATTGCTATTATGGTTTATATGAAAGTCACGCTTTTACTGTCTTCTGTGTTTATTATTTTTTTAAATGTACTTTGTGGGAGGAAGTTCAACAAAACACTATTTTCTAAGCTCAGGCTTGAGCTTTCTGACTTCCGGCCCTGCAGCTTTTAATTGTGCAAGAATAGGGTGAAATATTAGCTCTGCCTTGTTCCTGTGCTGGAGCTGAACTAGAATTACAGTGCACTTGGGTTTCTTTTTTTGGCGTCAGCTTGTATTTGCATACAGTGTGCCTCAAGTTCACCTATAGAAAATCTTTCCATAGGCAAGAGGCTTGTTGCTTTTAAGTGTGAGAGAGCTGTAACCAGCCGGGTAGCTGCTGTGCTGCAGAAAAAGGAGTGTAATTTATTAGGGCTCACTTGAGCTGGTTGCTCGGTCTCCTCATGCGTAGAACGGAGATCACTGAAATTCCAGGACCTGACAGGATATGGATGTTTTCAGACACCACTGCTCTGGTGTGAATGGATTTAGGAACACACTTGGCTTTCATGGAATCATAGAATATGCTGGGTTGGAAGGGATCCATCAGGATTGTGGAGTCCAGCTCTTGGCCCTGCCCAGACACCCCAACAATCCCCCCTGTCCCTGTCCTGTTGTCCAAACCCTGCTGGAGCTCTGGCAGCCTTGGGGCCGTGCCCACTGCCCTGGGGAGCCTGCTCAGTGCCCACCACCCTCTGGGGGAAGAACCTTTCCCTGAGATACAACACAGACCTCGCCCAACACAACTTTGTCCAAGATCAAATTAGGCTGTCTTTTTTGATAATCGATAATTTGCTAAGGAGTTGGACCCGATGAGCCTTGTGGGTCCCTCCCAACCCAGGATATTGTCTGATTCTAATTAAAGCTTTTAGTAGAAGGAATGACCCCAAACCCCGTGGCTGACTCAAGGCATGTGAGTAATCCTTTAATAACCAGGAACCAGTGTAAGCCTGGAGCCCCTTCCCGCTGCTGGGGGAGGCCTCCCAGTGCTGCTCACATCACACAGGAGGGCTCTGCTATTGCAGCAGGTAGATTTTCAGATTTCCTCTTGCCACCAAGGTGTTGAGATCCCTCAGTAGTTGCTGGAAATGCTGCTGGGATTTGGAAGTCTTCAGTAACTTGGAGTTTTTCACAGATACTTCTACCTCCCTTTATGATAAATTGATATATGGGTTGTGCTAACCCTGGTGAAGAGCTTATTAGGGACTCTCTCTAATAATGAACTTTAATTTTTTTGCCTTTTCTGTCAGGTTTCTAAAACTTGGTAATTTCTTTCTGAGAGGAAAACTCCTCTAAAAGCAGGATCCCCCGTGTAGGGATGTGGTGGTGCTGCCTTCTGGGTGCTGCTCCTTTGGAATGTTTAGGGGTTGGTGCTCTTAGGAGGAAGCTGAAATATTCGAGGCTGAGTGGCAGCATTTGAGTGCTGGGACATATATTTAGGTGTGTAAAGGGACTGAACTTGAGGAAGGAGGTTCCAGTGGTGTTCCCTCCCTCTGGCACAGTGATGGAACAGATGTACAGTGGAGATCTGTGGGACAGCTGGGGTGGGTGGGTGTTGAATCCCCAGAGGTGGAGACTTTTGGCACGCAAGGTTGGCGTGAGATTGTCCCTTAGTCCTCGCTGCAGGTCTTCAGAAATGCTCCAGTACGTGACTGATTGAAAAAATAATCAAACCTAAATGTCAGTCCAGTTGCACAGAGTTTCCAGCTGATCTATTCTGTTTGTACAACATATCACAGAGAGTTATAAAATCCATAATATTTATGGATTAATTGTAGCCCTTGGAGTATTTCCAGACTATTTTCATATATATGTTTAGGCACTATTTCAAATCAGCTCCTTCACATCTCTTCACTGCCTGCCTTTCCCACCCCCAGTGTGGCTCTGCCTGTTCCTCCTGAGGATTAACTGTGAGTTGGACAGAATCTAAGGATGATTTGCAGTGATAAATGCAGCAGCTGATGAATGACCAGACCCTGGGCTTGGTTTTTCATCTCTCCTGAGGTGAAGAACGTGGCACTGTCACTGCAGGGTGTTTGTGAGCACACGAACCCGTGGAAATGGCTTAAGGGCTCATCACCACTGCCAAGGAGAGAAGGTTTTGTGTGTTTACTGAAGTGCTTCCCCTCAAGTAGCTTTGAAGTGTTTTGAAACGTTGAAGTTGCGCAGCATCCATTGTGGGAAGTGATGGGAGTGGAGTGAAACAGCCAAGATGGGACAAAACAGCATCGGGAATCTGGGATTGCTCGTGGTGCTGGAACAGCCGAGCTCCTGAAGGCCATGCCTGGCACAGGGCATGGTCTTGGCTCTTGGGGTGGGGGCAGAACCCCCCTCTGGCATGGCCTGGCATGGCTCTAGTGCTCAGTGAGAGGCTTTTGCAGCCCTCCAGGGGAGGAGGTGGCTCTGAGCAGGGATCCAGCCTCATCCTGGCGCTCCAAAGGCGTTTGAGGCCAGCAGGAAATGATGGGAATGGTGGGTGGTGGTTTGCAAGGCTCTGCTGCTGCTTCCAGGGGATGACTGAGGTTGTGGTTCATGGACAGGAAGTGTTTATGTGTAAACACTTGGTTACCCAGGAACTTCATTAATTGTGGTGGCTTTAAAGGCCTGATGGTGCATCCCGAGATGTGGATCCCCCATTGAGGGGGGTGCTCTCGGCATTTCTCTCTCACTCGGATTCTGCTGGAATAAAGTCATTCCAGCAGGGCCACAGCATTGGATCCCAGCTCCAAACACAGCCTGAGGGATGAGCCCTGGTCAGGAGGGATCCACGAGGCTTTGCACAAGCAGCAGGATGAGGAGCTGTGGGTCTGTGGGGTTGTGTTATGGATTTCCTGCTGTGGAACAGGATTCAGGGCTGGATTTTACCCTTTTAAAAGCTGAATGTTTTGTGAGCCTTAATCTAAAGGCAGGAGTTTTGGTCAGGTTTGGAGGCAGCAATTAAATTTTCAGGAGCAATACCTGAAAGAGGATACAAAGAGAAAGCAAGATGCCTGTGCTGCAACAAGATGAGGTGTTTCACCTCTCCGGGGCAGAAGAGCAAGAACTGGAGAATCACAGAATATGCTGAGTTGGAAGGGACCTACAAGGATTATCAAATCCAGCTCCTGACCCTGCACAGACACCCCACCATTCCCACCACATGGCTGAGAGCATTGTCCAGACACTCCTTGTGGCTGGGACTGCTTCCATGGGGAGCCTGTTCCAGTGCCCAGACACCCTCTGGGTGAAGAACTTGTGCTCATACCCAGCCTAAACCTCCCCTGGCACAGCTCCAGCTGTTCCTCAGCTCCTCAGGAGGAGGTTGTAGACAGATATTATATATATCATATATATTATGATGTATATTATGTGTTGGGTTGGCATCTACTACAATACTTAGATTTCTGTTAATATTTATTATTAATTAAATTTAAATGTAACTAGTCCAAACTCTGCACTGTATTAGGTTAGTGAATAACCAATTAGGCATCTCTTGTTTATCTTACAGCATGCAGCAAAAATTTGCTGTAGTCCTCACACTCTTACTTAAGGGAACTATTTGTGCCTTCTGAAATAAACACACTGGTATTGGAAATCATTGGGAATGGGCCAATTGAATGAGAGCTCAGGTAGTTATTGCGGTGTAAAGTGCAAGTTTAATTTTAGTCCAGGTCTCTCTCTGCATTAGGAGGTAAAACATTCCCTTCAGCATTTAAGGAGCTGCACTGGGTGATGATACATGGAAATATTAACCTTAGTTTGCTGGCAGTGGATGCTCAGCTGCTGCATCAGGAAACATCTCCACCTCACCAACGTGCTAAGAGAAAATTCATTAAAGATTTGCAGGTGGCTGTTCCTCAGTGGGAGTGGAGAGAGTGGCTTTTTCTCAAGACAGCAAGAGGTATTTTGCTGCAGAAAGATTGTGTGGCTATTTTTAGCCCTGGGTACTGGTGAGGTGGAACAGAATATTTTTAGAGCTGTAGAAAATGCAGCCACTCAAGCTGGGTTCCTTTTTTCACTCTAGTGCTAGAGGGGTTTTCCAAAATAAAGAATAAAATTGGTAGGAAATGTCTTTTATGTATCAGTATTACTTATATAAGTGATATATTGATTGTGTGTGTGTATATAGATGTATATATATACATATATACAAATTTCTGTAGGATTTTAAGTGTTTTGGTGCAATGAATGATACTGTCATATGTCTAAATACAAATTAATGATATGTTATATTGTTATTAAGATATGTTAAAATAGTTTTGCCTCAAATTCTGAACACTTTGCTCCCGTGAAATGCTTTAAGAAAATACACAATCAGCAAGGCAGAATTGGATCCCTCTCAGTTAGTATCCACCAATCCCAAATTCTGTTTGGATCATGAGCTGGCTGAAAGCATGGAATCATTCAGGAAACAGTGGTGATGGTGACCTGGTAAAAGAAGAGCTTGGAAGAAGGAACTCTGTCTTATTTTTGCAGCGTTTTAGGCATTTTGGAGTGTGTTTTGCTAATATTGGGGACCTGCAGAGCCTGAGCCTGTGCTGGTTCTTGGTGTATGTACAAGTTTACAGGAAAACATGGATTTGGTTCCTTGCCTTCCCTGGATTTAAGTTGGCTGGATGGAGGAGTAGGAAGTGCTCCTCTCTGGCCTCCCCCTGAGAGCTGGTGAGATCCCAGGGAGATGAGCTGTGGATTTTCTCCATGTCTGAAGCTGTTCTTGGTGATGCTTGTGCCATGCCATGATTCTGCTTGAAAAGCTTTCTCTTGCACTTCCCAAACATGCCCTTTCAGATTGCTGAATTATTCAGGAAATTTTATAGCAGCATGGCAAAACAGTGCATTTTTTGGAAATCATTGCCTTTTGGTTCTTTATATTTAAATTCAGTGACTGGAAGGCCATTAGACATCTGTGCCTTGTACCTCCTTCTGAATTTGCAAAGCACCCCTGGCCTGGAAATCCCTTAACTAATTCTCCAAGTTCTGTTCCATTCAGAGAATGCTAAAGAAGAGGTTATAATAACTACTAATTTATAGTTATGAAAAAACCCCAACCCCCCCCAACCATTCCTGGCATCTTTCTTAAGAATATCCATGTTTATGCTGTTGTCCTGGCCTTGATTTCAGCTTTATTAGATTATAAATTCTATTTTAATCCACTCGGGTTTCGATTGCAGATCTATTTTTACCTTTCTGTTGTTAAATAGCAATAGTTGTTTGCAGGGCATGGTTGTGTTTCTGGCCCTCAGATTGATTTTTTTTCTTATACAACTATATATTTGCATAGTTCTGGTTTTAATGAGAGCCCAGAACTTTATAAGCAAATGATGAGCGTGACTTGCAAGAGTCTGTTTGGTGTTGTGATACACCACATGAATTAATAGAAATCTGTCAGATTTTCTACACTTCAATTCCAGATTTCGAATGTTTCTTCCTTGAAAAACCTCAAGGCCCTGGAAATAGGGGAGTTTTAGTTGTGGATGCATTTAGTTGTGTTGTATTTAATGGGAAAGCTGCTAAATTAGCTCTGTTTAATGTGGTTGGTTGAAATTTTCATGCATCGTTTGCAGGGTAAGCAGATCTAGAAGGAATAGATATGGGTATAGAAAGGAGATAAAGGAGAAGATTAGAGAAAACCACGAAGAAAAACCATATTTCATCTTCCTTTTAGATGCATCCCCACAGCCCAGGGGCAGAGTTGTATCCCAGTAGTAGCTGAAGAGCCTGACCATAACTCTGTTGTAGTTCTTGTCCTGCTCGGTCTCTCAAGAGTTTTGCAATATTTTATTGGCTCTTGGAGCATCTTTGCCTAATTAAAAAACCAAAGCAAGCAAAAAGATGAGCGGGTGAAAGGGGAAAAGGGTCACTTGGGAAATTTGGAGTTTTGGTGACTGCTGTTTGACTTCTTGGACAGGTAAGGTTTAGGTGAAGGCAGCATCAGTTAAATGTCAAAGGTGTTGGAGGTCACAGAAACCTGCCAGAACTCGTCTAGAAAAGACAAAATTGACAATTCGTAGGGTAAAGCAAATAATCCACAGGAGGAAAATAAAGCCAGCAGATAAAGCCATGTAATACTAGGAAATAATACCTGGAGTTCCTTCAGTTCTCTGCAGTGCTTTAGCTTTGCTGGGTCAGCTCCTGTGGATGACAATGTGTCATTCTGACTTCTCCATTGACAACTAAAAATAGGTGTCAAATTACATCGAAACTCCACTGTTCAAACAGCGTTTCATTGTTAATTGTGCACATTGTGTTTCTATTTCCTGCAACCCCTTGCACTGTGGTATTACCGTGGCTGGTTGAGAGGAAATGTATGGAAATCAAAATGTAGCAAGTTATTTATGTGAGTTAATGTTTTTTAAAAGGCTTCCCATTGCTGGTGTTGTCCCAGAAGTTTGTTCCCTGTTCCTGCCCATCCGTGAGCTGCACATAATGTGATAAATGTATGGATTGTAGCACTGTCATGCAAGAGAGAGAGGGAAATGGAATTTTGGGAGATTGCTGCTGTTAATATTTATACTCCCTCAATGTCTCTGCTATTGTTGGTTCCAACCTACCACATGCTGCTTTCACAAAATCTCTGGAGTCTCCCCCTGAAGGATTCACTCATGTGTCACTCAGGGCTGAGTCAGGAGGTGCATTATAGTAAACCCAAAAATGATAGATCTGTCAAGTGTTTAATGCACAACATATTTATTCATAGCCTCATAAAATTATTAAGAATAATGGAATTGAATGAAAAGCTGCTTTAACTTCACTTCAAAGTATGTGTTGATGAGTGTGTGGAACTGTTCTCTGGGGAGCTGCTTCTTACTTTTATTTATTTTTTTAAAAAGCCATTTTCATTGCCAGTGTGTATTTCTCTGTGCCTGTAGCCCTGGGAAGGGATTTGTTTTCGATAAAAGCACTATTTTGGAGATATTTAGCATGGCTTTGGTTTTCAGCAGGAGCACTAACTCTTGAGCACAGTTTGTTTTGTTCTGGGACACTACGAAGGGCTCTGAAAGCAGATTTTACAGTTGCATCTCTCACGAGTTCTTGGCATATTACATATATTTGGTGCATTTAAGTCCATAAAATGTCTTCCTGAAATGTGAGGCATTGCTTGTTTTGTGCTTCTGTCCCTCTGTGAACTTTTACAGGCTAATCCCTGATCCTGTGTGTGTCCAAGGAAATTAAAAAAGTCATCCATGAGAATTCCTGAGAATTTATTTAATATCAGAGAACACCTGACATTGTTAAACTACTGATAATTTCCAAGCTGATTTACCTCAGCTTTGCTGTCACCTGCATCACTTTTTTAATGGATATTTTATCTGCATATCATTATATTTCTCTTTCCAGGAAGGTTTACACGCCAATTTGTTGGCTCTCCAGCTGTGTGCAGAAGCAGCTGTGAGTCCTGCCATGGCTGGGAAATGAGTGTGTGCCCAGGCAGGGGAATGAGAGGAGGTGCTTCTGGGAATGGGTCCTTTCTGCCTTTGAACTTGCTCTCTGTTCTCTTCCAGCGTCAGACAACAGTCAGCGATTTCGAGAAACCTGCTTTGCTTTTGCACTGACGCCACAGCAAGTGCAGCAAATCAGCAGTTCCATGTGAGTGCCTTTCAGCAGTGTTTCCATAACTCCAAACTGCAAAAGGAATTGGCATCCTTAGCTTTAATTTTGAAATCTGGGCTGTGTGCAGTGCTCGGAGAAGGGGAGCTCTGTCCCCTTTGTGTGTGACCTGGTGGGGAGTGAAAGGGTGAGGAGGAGAGGATTAAACACCACCACTTTGGGGGCATCTTGGGTGGGTTTGTCTTGCCTTAAGTTCTGTGTTTCCTGCAGCCCTTTCTTGCCACCAGCCAGATCCTTTCTCAAATTCTGTGTTCATTCACTATAAAGACGGTATTTTATAGTGACCCATCAGAATTTTCTTTAAAGTGTATTAAAAAAATAAAGGAAATGGTAGAGGTCAGATGAGAATATAATTGATTGATTCACCTTGAAAAAGAAACACTGTGCCTTTTAATGCATCTTGGTTTGGTGGTTTGGCTGACCAGAAGCAGCAAAGTGTGATAGACACCATATGTAGCAGAAAATGTGTTTTACACACATTGAACTTCCAGCAAACTCTGGAGAAAATACTGATGAATCTCTTGTAAAAATGATGTGTTTTAACACATGGTCTGTTGTTTCTAGGGATATTTCTGGGACCAAATGTGACTTCACAGTACAGGTCCAGCTAAGGTATGTGTGTTACTGCCTGTTCTTCATGCTCTTGGTTTTTAAGATGTATCAGCCATATGTTACCCAGCAGGTCAGGCATTCCAGGGTGGAAAAGAGCCTCATCCTGCTTGAGTTTCTTGGTGGTGATTGTAGATTGTGTGGATTCTCCTTCCTGTAGCTCCACTGGCAGATTCCAGGTGCCTGGGCCTTCAAAATCTCAGAGCAGGGAGGGTTGTTTTTCTCAGCAAAGGTGTCAGGCACAGCATTCCATGGGCATGGCAACCCAGGGGCTGCTTCCCTTTGGGCAGCACTTTGGGAATCACCAGGCTGGGTCTGAACCTGCTGCTGTTTCAGAGGTTTTGACAGGTGTATCATGAGGTGATTAAATGCTCTGTATCAGCCAGATGGGCTGGCTCAGTGTGTGGTTGGATGGGCAAAGGGATGAGGAGGGAATGAGCAGAAAGGGGGACAGAGGCAGCTCCCAGGTGCCCTGGCAGAAATCCAGTGGGACTGAGAGGCTCTTGTTGAATCCTATTGTCCATGATCCTGGCCTGGGCCAGGGAAGGGTGTGTCCTGTCCTGGATGCAAAGAAACCTGTTTGAACTCAAGTAAATAAATTCAGCAGCCTGGATGAAGAGATCTACCCTGGGCCTGAGGGTTCCGTGGCTGTGCCTCACCAGCTGCCAGGTTTGCTGGAGCTGGGGCAGTGGGACAGACAAAATGTCATTTGGGAAGCCTTGGTCTTAAATCAAGAGGTCTGGAGAAAAGGCAGAAAGGAAATGGGGATGAACTGGCTTTTGTAACAGGAACCTGCCTGTGTGAATGAGTCAGTCAAGGGAGGAATTCAGGGAATCAGAGGAGGAACCTGCAGCCTTCTTGGAGCACTGTAGTTTTGGGGGGCTTTCCTGCTTAGGGATGTGTACAGCTCATTTGGGGACTGCTTAGCAAGGCTTGTCGTGCTTTCATAGCTCAGTGGAAAAAAACCTGCTTCTAGGAAGAGATGATCTTGAAATCACTTTCAAAGTGAAAGATGATGGAAGCTCTTTGCTTTTAGGTTTTGTTTGTCAGAAACCAGTTGTCCACAAGAAGATCACTTCCCACCCAATCTGTGCGTGAAAGTAAACGGGAAACCATGCAGCCTTCCAGTAAGTAAGATGTTCTTTTGCTACACATTTCTGGGGAGCATCATCAGGAATTGTGGGGCAGAAATTAGCCTGAAAATGTATCCTAACCTTTGTTTTCACATTATGGAGCGTTTGAACCAATATAAAGGATTAAATAAATTGTTTCTCAGGAGGCCAGGCAGGAGATTAATCTCCAAAAGCCATGACAGTAAATTTCTGTGTTTGACAAACACCAACTGACAGCCCTGGGGAGCACGGGGGGTTGGAGTGGTCAGTGTGGGCCAGGCAGGTTCCACAGCACTGCTCAGTGGGCAGAATGAGGAGAAAGAGCTTTAAAACACCTTCTCTTACTGGGATTCCTCTCTCTGCATCAGAGTGGGAGCCTGGCTCGGGTGAGACACAGCTTGGGCAGGGCTGTGGTGAGCAGAGGGCAGAGGCAGAGTTGAATTCTCGGTGTGTGAGAGATGAAATGCTTTGCTTTGCAGGGCTACCTTCCACCTACCAAAAACGGTGTCGAACCAAAGCGCCCCAGCCGACCAATCAACATTACCTCACTCGTCAGGTTGTCCACGACGGTACCAAACACAATCGTCGTCTCCTGGACCGCCGAGATCGGCAGAGTAAGTGGCTGCTCCAGGCTCAGCACCTTCTGCTTTGGCCTCTCTGGGAAAGATGTGAAAGATAAGCAGGTTTAATTGTGCAGAAAAGCCTCGGTGCTGCAGCAATAGGCTGTTCCTTCTTTTGATGGAATTCCGTGATGGCAGGAGGTAGGACATGCTCCCGTGGATCAGTGCACTCACAGCCTGGGCTGGGAGCTCTCCCTCCTCGCCCCCACCCACCTTTGTGACTCACTGAGGGCTCAGATAACGAGATCAAGACATCCTATAAAACTTTTGTTTGTTGATTTGGCCAAACTTCAGACTTGGAGCTCTTCCTGACTTCAGGGACTTGACAGACCTTCTCTTGGCTTGGACTTGTAGGCAGCACGTGACGTTCAGTACAGAGCGGCCCTTTATTGCCGTGCATGTGGCCACAGAGCATCACAGCTCAGCAGGGCCCAGCAGATTCCATTTGCCTTTTTGCATTTCTCTTCTCACAGCTGCCATTCTTACGTTTCACAGTTAAAAACTCGTGGGTTTATCCCTTTCTTGTGTCTGGGGGGAGAACGTTACAGTTGGTATTATAAAATTGCTGATGTTCCACTGGACTAATTAAATCTGGAACATGCTGCAAAAAGTGACTTCAGTAAATGAGTCCATGAATTAGTGAACTGCTTTCACTGCTGGCAGCAAACCTGCTGGATGGGCATTACAGGGCACCGTGTGCTGGTGCCACTGCAACCATCCTGTTGTTGGAAGGCCCCAGAATTGTCCTGAGAGGAAACCTTGCCCAAGAATTTGGCAGTGTGCAAAGCCCAGGATTCCTGAACCAGCATGGAAAAATGCTTACAGCCCAATCCTGCACAATGGGCACTTAGAAAACACCACGAGGGGATTTCAGGGTGGATTTCTTGTGCAGTGGAAAACAGTCTCCATTCAGGTTGTGGAATAAGTGGTGGCTGAATGATCCTTTAAAGAAATCTTCTTTTATCTAATGAGAGCTGCAGGTATCAAAGTAAGCATTTAAAAATGCACTTGGTTTGGTTCACACTGCAGAAGGGCCTCCATGCAAGTGGATGGATCCTCTGAATGGTGCAGGATATCAGGGAGGATTTAGGGAGGAGAAAAGCCTTGGACTCTGAGTTGGTCTCTTGTGGACTGGCTGGTTCTCAGGCTTCATAGAGACTTCAGATATCTATTATCTGAAATAATATCTATCTGTCAAATAGCTATTATTATTAAGAATATACTGGGTAACTTCTGCATGAGCTTTAGGTGCCAGAAGTATCCAAATCCAGGTTGGACAGGGCTTGGAGCAACCTGGGCTGGTGGGAGGTGTCCCTGCCCATGGCAGGGGGTGGGATGGGATGAGCTTTAAGGCCCCTTCCAGCCCAGCCCATCCTGTGAGACACAATCCTAAAGTGATTCTTTGAGACCTCGACAGTTAAATGTGAGGAATTACTTTATTTCTGGATGTGCCCATAGAGTACAAAATTTGGATTGCCCTCTTGCCCTCCCCCTGAGAGGCAGTTGCATGTCCCAACTGGTGCACTCTGCCTCTCCTGGAGTCATCCCTGGGATTTTTACACACTCTGTTTCAAGAGCCTTCTGTACAAGCTGCCTTGGGCAAGTTGCTGCCTTTGTAGATTCAAGCTGTCGGTAAATAATTTCACAACGTTAATTAGCATTTTTCTAACTTCTATACTAATTGAGGCATTAAACAAACAAGTTAAAGCAGTAGTGGTTTTTAACGATGTGAGAAGCAGTCATTGTAAGAATAAAATATTTAAAATGTGGTGTTTCTGATGCTATTTCAATCTGAGTAATTTTGTGGTAAGATATATTACTGAAATCCTGTCTTTGGATGCTGGTGGCATCCTAAATATAAGATAGTAGATGTCACAATTGTATGGATTTTTTTTTGGTGGCAGTTGCTGGGGGAAGCCTCTCATTTTTCAATTGAAATTGTATGAATGCAGCTACAGGTTTAGCCAGCAATGTTTTTATCAAAATAATTGATGTACCCTAATGTGAGAGCACAGATTTTGTCCTTTCCATTTTGGGGGCTGGGGGGGTGTTACTGATGAATGCACAGTGCAATCTCACATTTTTAGAAGGACATTTACAACCTGCTTTTTCAGAAGCTTGTAGGAAAAATAAAGAGCTTCAGAAATGCCAGGCTGTGGTTTGAACTCGATGCCAGGAAGAGCTTGGCCCTCGAGGGAGGGGGGGCCTGGCAGAGCTGGAGCTGTGCATCCAGCCTGCCTGGATGCCACAGGATTGGCAGAAGGGAACATCCATGGCTTTGCCCTGGCACTGATTGGGAAAATTGGCCTGGGCAGCTCTGCTGAGACTGCTGGGGAAGTGACCCAACCTCCTGGGAGGGGAAGGACAGGCCACTGGGAGCTGTGACTTCTTGGGCTGCTTCTCCAGAGCACGTCTTGGCCCCCTGAACTCTGGAACTGCCTTTGCTCTGTTCTGCTGCAGCAGTGGAGTTCACATTCCAGGCACAGGGAAGTGCAGCAGCATAGGGAAAAGATGAGCAGTGCTTCCAGACTGGGCAGCAGAACCTGCAGGTGCTGCATCTTTTTGGGGGTCCCTTTGGAAGAAGCATCACTGCTCACTTTGCTCTTTTGAAAGCAAAACAAGCTTTTATTAAAAAAACGGAAAAAAAGGGAAAAGCTCTCATAATATTTGACCTGACAGCTTCCCTTAAATACATTGACACAGGGCCTCACCTCATCCATGGGAAATTCCCCTGCATGTCTTGAATGAGATGTATAAGTTCCAGAAATGTCCTGGCTGCTGTTTTAACAGCTTGGTTTGCAGCTCAGTCTCAGGAAAGTTGGAGTCACTTGTGAAGTTGCACGTCAGACTCCAGCCCTGGGAATTCCTGGCGCTCGAGGGGTTCTGTGTGATCCCAGAGCCTCCCATCTCCCTTCTGTCGAAACACGTAGCAGGTGGTACAGGATGCAAGCTGTGTGTGTGTGTGTGCTGAACCCTGTGTTTCCTGTGGTGTTTTGCTGTGTCCCCAGAACTATTCCATGGCAGTGTACCTGGTGAAGCAGTTGTCCTCCACGGTGCTCCTGCAGAGGTTGCGAGCGAAGGGGATACGGAACCCGGATCACTCCCGAGCGCTGAGTATGTCCAGGGTGCTGCTTGGCCAGCAGGGAAAACAGCTTTGCTCAAGGGCCATGGGGAACGGGGCTCTGCTACCCCAGGGCTGCACTTCCTACAGTTCCCTGCCTTTTGGGAATCTGATAGTGGTGCTCTTTGTATTCAGTTCCAATTCAAAGACTCAGAGGCCTTTGTTTGGATTAGGAGCCAGTCCAGGAACCCTGTTGACACTGGGCAGGGAAAAATGCAAGAGAATCTCTTTCAGTTCAGCCATACTGGCTTTGTTTCTTCAGAATGGAACAACTGTATTTATACAGTTAACTGGTAATTCAGCACCTCAGGCTGAGCTAAATGCCTGACGCCGAGCCTGGGTGCTGGGGAGGAAAGGATTCATCAGCAGAGTCTGTGTGCCTTTGGCTCAGGGCTGGGAGTGAGCCTGGAGAGAGTGTCCAGCACAGCCCTCCTCCCAGCCCCCTCCAGGCTCAAGGGGCACATTTGCTGCCTTATTGTTTTCTCTGACAACAACACGTTGGTCTAAGTTTGTGGAATGAAAACGAAAGGAAAAACTGCTGCGGGTTTGTTTTTCAGGGAGAGGGGGGGGGGAAATACCAACACCTGATCGCTGTTCTTATGCTTTAATGCTCAGCTAATGTGTTTTACACAGCACAGGCAAGAAATGAGCCCTGCAATAAGTGCTCCATGGTGTGGGCATTACCTCCTGCTAATGCAGTTTGGTGATTGAAATGCACAGAAATGTAGAGAGCTTCAGGTGGCTGCTGTTTGTGTGCACCAGGTGAGAATGAGGGTGTAGGGCCAGTTCAGAGCAGGAAAAACATGGCACTGAGTTGTTCATTTAATCAGTGGTAGCTCATACAACTTGTAAGTAAAAGTAGAGGATGGGGAGAGGTGAAAGACTCCAAGAATTTACTGCAGTTATTTAAAACTCAGTTGTTTTTTTTTCAGGGTGCTTCTGGTTCCCTGTTTCTCAGTTTGCTTTTCAGTTTTAAATCACAGGGTTGCATGATGAGTGTTTTGAGGGTTTACAGGGGTCCTGTGAGTGTGAGAGTTCATAACACTTCTGCTTCATGTGCTTGAAGTTGGAAGTGGAATCATATTGTTGGCAGATTTTAAATAATGGGCAAGTGCAAAGTTGCCTGTAAATGAGGAGAGAAATCTTTGTATAAGTACATTTTCTAGGGGTCTTGGTTTAAGATTAGCTTTTCTGCTTTTTGCTTTCTTAAATCCTGTTGTTTCTGGGCTTTCTAGAGAGTCAAGTCTGTTTATGTGACTTGTGTGAGTGTGAAACAACAGTCAGACTCTGGCTTCCAGTAGAAACTACAGCACGTGGTTTCAGCCTTGTTTTATTTCTCTATCATCCAATTTATGTTTCCAATTAACATAAAATAAACCTTTTCTTCTTTCAAATAACAGTTAAAGAGAAGCTGACTGCTGATCCAGACAGTGAAATAGCCACAACAAGCTTAAGAGTGTCTCTTCTTTGTCCAGTAAGTCGTTCTTTATTCCCTCAAAACTGATTCTGATTGAAATGTGTCTATTTTGGGACGTGTATGTGAGAGAGGTTACCTTGTGTTTACCTGGTTTAACTGTGTGGGGATAGAAAATTATCCATCTCTCTGCTTAAAAGCATGTGATACGCCCCTGAGGAAACAGTGTTCCATTAGCTTGGAGATGTTATTCAAAATATATGTAAGCATACATTTAAATCTGTCATTTCAATCTGTTTCAACCTGATCATCTGAGTGTGCAGTTTGGGGCTTTGATTTGATAAAACCACTCTCAGGGCTAAGGTGGGGAAACCTGACAGCTAAAACCACTCTTCAGCCAGTGCCTGCAGCCAGAATCCTGAGCATCTTGTATCTGGAGCTGATTTTATGCATATGGACACTTGGGGTATTTAATAACCCTTAATTAAAAATGAAGTGTCCTAGAGGTTGTTCATACAAAATTTGCTTTATTCCAAATTTGAAGGGAGAGAAAATAGTTCCAATGAATGTGGAAGTGGCAAAGGCAACCTTGTGTTGACCTACTAATTGTGTTTCAGCCAGGCAGATGCAGTGCTTTATAGGTGGGTTTGTGTTCAGTGGTAAACTGCACAATATTAACATTTTTTTAATCCTTGGGATTGTTTCAGGGGCAGGGCTTCAGAGGACTTGCTCTCTGTATTGAATGACTTAATATCTTTATTGCAATATAACTTTTTATCCCCTTCAAGATTAAGGATACATCTGTTTCCTGGGTTGGCTCAATCTGCTCAAGCCCAACACAAGATTCTCAGTTTTAACATCTAAGCAAGAAAGCTGACTTTATTCTTGCAAAATGGGAGCTTATTTTTCATGTTGTTTAATATGTTCTGAACGATAAATTTTTAGAGGTGTAAGCTTTGCTTCATAGAAAGCACAATTAAACATTGTGGTTACTTTACATATATATATATATATAAATAATGTTCCTGTAAATCTTTAAATGAGATATGGTCATGATCTTCAATATCAACACTGATTCCAGCTAAGGAAGGTAAGGAATTTCTCAGGAAAGGAAAATTATTACTCTGTAGGAAAGATACAAGGATGGCATTTACAAAATAAATCCTGAGCTGTAAACTTTTAGAACCTCCTAACTTACAAACTGGTGAACTTTGTGTCACATCCCAAACGCTGCAGGTTTGGAACTCTGAGGTGTTTTGGGTCCACAGCTCTCAGCTCGTTTTCCTGAGTTGTTGTAATTGAGTTTTTTGATGTGCTCTTTGTTATTCCAGAAACAGATAAAAGGCAGTAGGATGTGACTGGTCAGAATTCCCACCTGTGCCAGAATTTCCTCTTTAAAACGTGCAGCTTTTGTGACAGACATAGAGCACAAAGTCTACAGCAGATCATTCTGAGCATCTTTGTCACTTTAATGCCTACAGAACTGGACTGTTTTTCCAGTGTGTTCCTCCTCCAGAGCTGCCTGATCTCACTGTGGCTTCTGGAATAATCCATCCCAGGTTCTTTGGGAGAGATTGAACCTCCCAGCCTGGGAACAGGGAGGTTTTACCTTCGTTCACACTGTAATTTAATTTATAGCCTCCCTATTGGTACTTGCTAATTCACAAGCATTTGGCTCAGGGAGGATTTTTTTTTGCCATGATTTTGTGGTTCTTTTCTAATGCTTGAATGCTCTGAAAACACACCCTGAAAATGCTGATTTGCTGTCCAGGAGCAGAGTGAAAAATGCAAGGATGGTGAGAACGACGTACCTGCAGCTCTGGGAACGTGGGGGTGCTGCTCTCCCCTCTCCTGGCTGGGATTCCCTCTCCAGGAGAATACCTGGGGGGGCTGGCTTTAGTCTCTGGAACCTTTCTTTTGCCCTCAGAAGAGCACAGAGCCAGGAGCTTCCTGGGAATTTGGGTTGGATTGCTCCAGAGCTTTTTTTAGCACCGAGGCCTCGGAGACCACAGAGGGAGAAGTGCCCTGAAGTGCTGCCTGAATCCATCCAGGATCCAGCAGCAGAGGGGCTGGCTGGGCCTGGACTTCAGGAAGACACTCAAGTCAGGCTCTTTTTCTTTTTTTTTTTCCCCCCCTGGAAGTACAAATAAATAAATCCCAGGCTCTGCAGCCGGAGCAAATATTTAACCAGCCGAAATTCCAAACGTAGCCTTTGAGTGCGGGTGTTGCAGCTTTGTTTACAAACGCTGAACCCCTGCCTTGGGTGGGTTTTTAGAGCAGGGATGGTGGGAGATAGAAAGGTTTGGTGTGCTCAGAGGAGAAATGAATGCAGCGTTTCTTTGGCTGCCAAGGGGCAGGAATCAAACAGGCAGTGTGGGGAAGCACAGGTTTGCCAAAGTTGGGAGGCATCCCTCCTTTCAGGAGCTTTTTGTTGTCAGCTCTGGCACAGCTTGGCCAGGGTGGCAGAGCTGATCCAGGGATTCGGTGCCAGGAATGGGAGAAGGGCATGTTAACACTGAATATGCTGATTCCACTGGATACTTCAACTGCTCCTGAGGAATCACAGGTTTTATTCCTGGTTTCAATGTGCTTTCCCCCCCAGGAGATGGGTATTTGTGACCTTCCTGCAGCACTTGTCTCTGACCTTATTGTTCTTTGGAGCCACAGAGGAGCCTCCAGGTTTTCTCTTCTTACTCTTGGTGCTCCCTGAGCTGGGAGACTCATTGTGCCCAAAGACAGATGAGCCATTGACCCACCATCTGGGAGATCACAATTCCTGACAGACATGGATCAGGGGGCCTTGCTGCCTTGCCATGGAAATAAGGAGCTTGGTCATGGATTTGGGGGGAGGGAGCGCTAAACACATGGCACAGAGAGCACCTCCTGCCTGGGCTGAGGCTCTGCCACCGCTCCTGGGCCCCCCTGGGAATTCTCTGCCCCCTCCCATCTGCTGGGCAGTTTGGGACTGAGAGCCAGAGGGAAGGAAAATAAGGGAGATCCTTCAGGCACGGTGCATTTGTTGGGAACGGGGTGGAGGGATTTCTGCTTCCAGGGAATAAAAAAATATTAAAGCATCATGGAGGAAGTGGTGGCCTGTGAGTAGAGCCTTTGTTCTTGAGATTGGGTTTAGTTTTGGGAGACTGGGAGATTGGTGCCATCCTGTGGCATCTCTCTTGTACTGCTCAGGATCAGCCTGGCCATGGCGCTGGGTTGAGCCAGGCTCGAAACCAGTTCCACTCCCACCCACGGCTGCAATGGGCTGAAGGTTCCCAAGTGAAGGCATTGTGTATATTTTAGTCAAATAGTCATAACTTCAAACTCCTCAGTATAAACAGTTGGTGCTAAAGGATTGTTTTGTTGCGTTTAATGTGGGAAAAGCCTTGCTTAGACATTCCTGCTTCTTCCCTTTAGTGTGGTCGCTGTGAGCCCCTCCTGAAGTGCAGCGTAAGCACTTGGCCCCAGGACAGCTGCTTGGCTTTTGTGGGGAGAGGGCAACTTTTATTCCAGGTTAAAATGAAATGCCTTTCGCTGTCTAATCGAGTTTGCATTCAGTGTAATGGTACTTTAATGACAAAATGCTAATGAAGAAGAACTCTGCCTTTGGTCCATCCAGGACACTGGCGTGTCTCCCGTGCTGAGTGGGCCCTGTATTCTGTACAGAACATGAAGGATGTATTCTTCAGATTCCTTCAGCACATATACTTACAAGTGGGATTTTTATGCACTTTTATGCCTTTGCAGACCTACAGGAAGGAGGCAGCAGTGTATGTGACATGTGTTTTAATCAAACCTCAGATTTGTGAGAGTTCTTTTGGGGATAAAACTCATCCTGTCTCTGTGTCTTTTCAGACAGAACATTAACCCTGATGGTTAATTTAATACCAAGATAATATAATCTTGTTTTTTTTTTCTTTTCCAGCTTGGTAAAATGCGTCTGACCATCCCCTGCAGGGCCCTGACCTGTTCACACCTGCAGTGCTTTGATGCCACTCTCTACATTCAAATGAATGAGAAGAAGCCAACCTGGGTTTGCCCTGTCTGTGACAAGAAGGCTCCCTATGAGCACCTCATTATTGATGGGTAAGTAAAGCTTAAAGCAAAGGCACTCTCTGCTCCTTGGCCATGTGCTGCACAGAGCTCTCACTTCCTGGTGGGCTGCCTGAGACCTCTTTGAACTCGCCACTTTATTTCATTTCCCTGCTCTTGGGGAAGAATTACTGACCAGGTGCCTCTTCAGTCAGCTTTCTGGAAGAGCTGTGCTCACCAAACTGTTGAATTTTAAACTGATGAAAGGTATTCCTTCCAGTCCTAAGTAATTTTTGAGCTATCCTGCCTGAATGTTTTTCTTTGCCCTGGGTTCCTTGGGTGACAACAGCACATGTTGTAAATTCTTTTAATGGAGCAATTGCATAAGTTTGGCATTTTTGACAGCAGACATCCGTGTTAGAGCAAATTAATCCTGCCACCCCTCCAAGTGCTTGTACAATTCCATGGGCAATTTCACACTTGGGAGTTGCCATCTCTACAGAGTGGCACAGAGGTTGATTCCCTGGTGCTGCCTACTTGCAAAACATTGCAAAAATAAACAAATCTGGGATTGGTGTGTGTATGCCTGAGTTTGCATTTGAATTTCTTAGATAGGAGGCTTCTTCCCACAGTGTGATAAAGGAAGAGAACAAGTTGAGGTTTCTGAGGATACCTCAGAATGTTTGACTCAAAAAACCCCACAGAAAATGCCCAAACAAACCAACCCCCCAAGAGCAAAACTTAAACCCCCTCAAACAAACAGAACCCTTGAAAAACACCTCTTAAATGACTGAGTCTTTTTTTAGGGAGCATGTGCTTCATTTTAGGGAGCTTAAGGTCACTCTGGGTCCCCTTTAAGGCCTTGAAGAGACACTCTGGGCTGCCCAGGGTGCTTTGAATTCCTGGATCCTGAGATTTCCAGGTCCTCTGCTTTGGATCCAGGAGCTGTTGGGGTTCCTTATTGGAGGTTTCTGCCTAAAATAGTAAAGCCAAAGGGTAGCAATAATGAAACCAACACATTTTCCTTATTTCTTCTTGTGTTGCCAGGTGCAGATGTTGGAGATTAGCTGATCTAATTAGAGCATCCCAAAGAGAAGGTTATTGCTAGAAAATGTTTCAGTCTGGGAAGGAGGGAACTCTCTTTCCTGCAGAACCACATGAATAGTCTTGGTCCAAAGCTGGAATTCCCACGGGGAGTGATGTGGTGCCAGGATCCCAAAGTTTTAGGAGGTGCCAGTAGGAGAAGAGGCTGCAAGTTCAGATTCCCAAGCTCAGCATTTGTTAGGAAGTTTCAGGAAATGCAAGTCCTTAAATTCTCAGCTGTATGGACTCCTTTAAGAGATGGGCTTCCTCAGTTAAGTACTGGCAAAGGTAAATATGGGTGAGGAGGAGGTTGTTTTCATCCTGGTTCACATTCTGCCTTTGTTTTGGGAAATGGACACTTGTGTGTCTCCAGCTCTGCAAGTTTCTGCTCTCAGTGCTGTGAAATAAATGTGCAGATGTTTCTTTAGGCTAATACTTTAATTTTTTTCCATGGTTCCTTTTTATCAAGGAAGCAGATGAGAGAAGGGTAGAACAACGAAAGCTTTGGTTTCTAACACTAATTCAGACTTGCACTGACTGGTAAAGATGTTGGTGGAAAAGGAGTTCAGCTCTTTTTGAGGACTGAGACCTGATGTTTTTGCTGGATAGGTTGTTCATGGAAATCCTGAAGTTTTGCACAGACTGTGATGAAATTCAGTTCAAGGAGGATGGATCCTGGGCTCCCATGAGGTCGAAGAAGGAGGTGCAGGAAGTCACAGCGTCTTACAATGGAGTGGATGGTAAGTCTTGTTTTGGGCTGTGTGGACTGAAGGGCCTACTGTGGCAACCCTTGAGTCTTGATGGTCCCTTAACTTCTCAAAATGCTTGTTTTTAAATGTGTATTTGTACTTTTAATAATCATTCGTGACAACAATTACTGGAGTAATCCTGTTTGGGGCTGCCGGTACTTTTAAGTTGTGTTATTTGTTTTCTGGAGCTACAGCTTTATAATAAACTGTGATGTTCTCATTGTGGAGTTGGTGTAAGCTGCAGCTTATCCTGCTTTGACTTCCTTTGTGTAGGGTGCATAAGCTCTTCCTTGGAACATCAGGTGTCTTCTCACCAACAGTCAAACAAAAACAAGAAGGTCGAAGTGATCGATTTGACCATCGACAGCTCATCAGACGAAGAGGAGGAGGAACCATCTGCAAAGAGGAGCTGTCCCTCCATATCTCCAGCATCACCATTAAATAATAAGGGGTGAGCAGAAAATAGGCCAGTGCAGAGAGAAGGAAGAAAATTGTTTCTAGAAAGATCTGTGTTTGGATTATACCCTCACTTAGTAGCACAGAGCAAATGGATTTGCTCTCAGATGGGAAGACCTAAGATTGGAATCACAGCTTTGAGTTGTGAAGTGTGGAACAATTAACTACTTCAGTTGTGTTTGTGAAAAGGAGTGTAAAGCAGTGCAGAAGGTTGTGCCTTAGAAGTGTGTTTTTGGCAGACCTAGGGGTGTTTCTCTTCCACGGGGAATTGTAAAAGCAGCACATTTGGAGAGAGCAAGGAGCAAAGGGTGTGGTGTGGCAGGGCTTTGCCACAACAGCCTGGGCACACCTGAGCAGGCTGGAAATAGCTCCTTGTTTACATAAATATATTCAGGGATCAAATCCAAGGCTAAATCAGAGGTGTCGTCTTGTTGGAGTGATTCCTGCTCCCAGAATGGGAATGACTGAGGGATCACTGAAAGCTCCTCAAGACCTTTTTTAGCTGCCTTCAGTTGCTGATTACCCTGTAGAACAGCAATATTGTGGTGTTACAGGGATTCCTGTAGGATTTTTGGGGTCAGTATTCCTTGAGGATTGTCTTGTCCTGGCTTAGGAGTGTCTGTAAAATATTTACAGCAGAGATCCCAGTACCATTTAGTGAGAACCTTCAGTTTCTGCTGTTTAAAGTTGAACTGCCCTTCTGAATTTTGCTGAATTTCAGCTGTCTTGGACTGACTTAACTTTCCTGGTAAAACACTGTGAGAAGAAAGCCTGGGGAACGTGTGTTGCTCATGGCTCTCCCCCTTCCCACAAGCTCCACTGAGGTGCATTTGTGGAGCTTTGGAATTCAGCAGGGCAGTTGCTGCACACCTTTCACAGAGTCCATAAAGCATTTTGAATTGGAGTTAAATTGGAAAATGAGCACCCCCTGCATAGGACAGCAAGAAAGCCAGGACTCTTCTTTCCTTGTAACAAGCCTGTGTTTCTTGCAGCATTCTAAATTTACCCCATCAAGCATCTCCTGTGTCGAGAACACCGAGCCTTCCTGCTGTTGACACCAGCTACATCAACACATCCCTTATCCAGGACTACAGGCACCCATTCCATATGACACCAATGCCTTATGACTTGCAAGGTGAGCTCTGACTCCATACCTATAAAGACAGCTCTCCAAACAATAAGAACTATTGTAAAATCAAAAAAAATTAGGTTAATAGCTCTGAGGTGAAGAGAATCTGAAGGGTCATCAGTATTAGGCTGGTTTATTTCAAAATAAATGGTGAAAAAGAGAGGGGGTGCTTTTTTGTTTTGACAAGCCTAATTTATTTTTTTTTGTCTCTTCACAGGTTTAGATTTCTTCCCTTTCCTGTCAGGAGACAATCAGGTAAGTCAAGGGAAGTCAAGTCTTATGGCAAACACACTTTTCCAAGCAGAACCTGCTGGCCTGGCTGTGTAGGCTGTGAGGAAGGAGCAGGTTTATGGTGTAGGTGTCAGATCAGGGAGGCTGCAACTTTATTTTACACACACACAGACTGTGACCAAACACAAGCATTGCCTGAACATGGGGGATAAGCACAACAAAAGAGAAACACTTGGTGTCCAAGGGTTGAGCTCAGCAGCCGCTTTTCCTTGTGGGATGACTCTGGGCCATGGCTGAAGGTGCAGCAGCACCTCCTGAGTGTTCCAGCCCTGAGGTCCCACCACTGGGACTCTGGACAGTGCTCCTGCTTGGGCACCTTTCCTCCAAGAAAAGAAGGGCTGGCTTGTCTTACCTGCCCTCCCTGCAATCTCCAGTAGGAAAATGGCACTGAATACAGCAGGCTGACTTCATATCTTCAGAGCAGAGCCTGCACTGTAGGATTTGCATTTAGGAGAACAGGCTTGCTGCTCACTGAAACACAGATGAGGGGATTACTGTGAAACAAGCAGTGCAGCACTGAGTGTGCCAGTGCAGAAATGCTGGGGAGCAAAAGGCAGAGCAGCCTGGCTGTGTCATCATGGTGGAAAGAAGCCCTGAGAGCAAGCTGACCCCACAGAAGGGTTGTAGTTCAAGCCTGGTGCTGGTAGCTCAAGCTCTTGCCTCTCAGGGACAGCCCCGGGGAGGACAAGGTGGGACAGCCCCAGGGAGGATGACCTGGGACAGCCCCAGGGAGGACAGCCCTGGCCCATCCCATGGCACTGAGCTGGCTGGAATTGTCTCTTGCCCCCAGCAATGCCCTCCTCACCAGCAGAGCTTAGCACAGGTTCCCTGGCTGGGGCTGCCCTCTGGTTTTTGAGGAGGGTTTTTTGAATTTGGGGGAATTTTCCCACCAGGAACTTTTTTGCAGAGGTAAAGCAGTGCTGCTGCTTGCCCTTCCTGCCTGCTTTGGGGTGTGGCCATGCTGTTCCCTTTGTGGTGCTGGCTCTTCCCAACACCACTGTTTCTAGTTCCTTTGGGGGTTCTGGGGCCCGCTTTGGGGGTTCTGGGGCCCGCTTTGGGGGTTCTGGGGCCAACTTTAGGGTTCTGGGGCCAACTTTAGGGTTCTGAGGCCAGTTTTGCAGTCCTGATGCCCATTTCTTTCCGCTTCAGCCCCGAGGGGCCGCAGTGTCACGATTCCCCTCACGGTTCCCTTTGGTGCAAACCCTGTGAAAGGCAGAAGCTCCTCGAGCTTTATCTTGCCAACCCCTTCCCTTTGTGCTGCTCTGAGTGCCCTCTGTCCATGGCTGAAGTTTAACTTGTTGTTTCTCCCCCCAGCATTACAACACCTCCCTCCTTGCTGCCGCAGCCGCGGCGGTTTCCGCGTCCGATGATCAAGAACTTTTACACTCCCGTTTTTTCCCCTACACCTCATCCCAGATGTTTCTCGATCAGCTCAATGCAGGAGGAAGCAGTTCCCTGCCAGCCACCAATGGTAGCAATAGTGGCAGTAACAGCAGTCTTGTTTCCTCCAACAGCCTGCGAGAGAATCATGGGCATCCCGTTGCAAGTAGGAGCAGCACGGACACGGCGTCAATCTTTGGTATCATACCAGACATTATTTCATTGGACTGATCCTTTTGGACAGAGGAAACCTTTGTGCTTGGTTTTACTTTATGTTAGAAACATAAGACAAGTTTGTTTGGTTTTGTTTTGGTTTCTTTTTTGTTTTCATTTTCGTTTTTGGTTGTGTTTTTTTTTTTTTTTTCCTTTTTTAGGGGGAAAAAAAAATTTACGTGTACAGAGAACAAAAGTATATTTTCAGTTTTACTTTTGTATATAAACCTAAGATGGCCTCACTGGTAAAAATAAGAAAAAAAAAACACAAAACAGCAAAAAAAAAAAATTAACAAAAACAAGAAGCTTCAGTTCATTTTTATGGATGCTGAAGATTTTACACCTGTGCATTTGTCATGTGAGTTTCTTTTTTTTTTTTCCCCTCTAGTTTGGACACAAATGGCATTATTTTCTTCACAGTAACATAACCAGGAAAGGAGCTGAACTTCTAAAGTTCAAGCTTGGGAGAGGGTTTTTTTTTCTCCTCTTGGAGACATTTCCCATGCTGGTGGAATCTGATTCCCCCATCCCATATTCAGTGCAGATTTTATTATGCTTAAAGCAGAGTAGCCCCTCCTCTGCCTCCCCTCTGTTTGCAGGACAGAGCTTTTCAGGAGTGGGTTTGGTTTTTTAGGGTATTTTGTCATCTCTGGTTCCATGTGACCCTTTATTCAGACAGTTTTCCTTTGGAATCCCATGCTTTAGTCAGGCACGTTGCAAGTTCATCAGTGACAGGACTTGAGGACATGGCAGGAAGCTGAGTCAGGGAGGGTTGGAGGTCAACAAGAGGTTTTCCATCCAGAGGGTGGTTGAGCTCTCAACAGGCTCCCCAGGGAAGTGGTCACAGCTCCAGTGGAGTGTTCAGGCAGTGTTTGGGCAACACCTGGTGGGATTTTGGGGTGTCCTGTGCAGGGCCAGGAGTTAAGAGTCTGATCCTGAGGGGTCCCTTCCAGCTCAGCAGATTCCATGATTCCACAGGTCAGGTATTCCCGAGGGCCAGACTCACTGAAATCCCCAGCTGAGGAATTCCTTGGCTGTGCCTCTGGGGGATTGTAGAATCCAGCCCCAAATCCAGGCATGACACATTGCACTGGAGGCTTTTGTTTCTAAGAACTTGCCATGAAATCCTGTTCCAATACCTTTAGGATCTTAATCAGCAGAATACTAAGCATGTGTCAGTCTGAAATTGTGAGCTGCTTGTGCTTCCAGTGTTAATGTGCCCTTAGAATCAGCCCTGGCACCCCTCTGCTCTCCCTGCAGCCCCTCCTTTAGAACAGCAAATTCCTGCTTCCAGGTGAGCTTGGGAGCCCAGCACAGGGAGAACATGCCCATCCCAGCACCCTGTGCATGGTGTGTGCAGCTCCTGGTGCTCCTGGGGCACCATCTGAGTCCTCAGACGGTATCTGAAAGCAGAACCCAAGCCAAGGAACCACCCCCTGGTGTTGCTCCCTCTCCAAGGCTTTTAGGGAAGGGGCTCTCCAAGTTCAGGTGTCCCTCTTTGGCCTTGGAGTTGTTTTGCTTGCCCGGATTTTTCAGTTCTGTTGAACTTGGAGCCATGTTAACTCCCTGCTTTCTGTTTGGTTTTTCTTTCTCTAGCTGTGCATGACATAGGAAAATCTTGTTTTGGAACCGATGGGTCATTTGGGCTGATCTGTTCTTCTTAAAGAGTGACAAATGTGTAAATAGCTGGAATGCAGTTTTTCAGGAGATTCTTTAAAGTCAGAGAAAGGGGAGGGAAGGAAGTGATTCTCTTGTGTCCCAAAGTCCATGTCAGAGAGAGTTTTAATATTTCCTCTGGTGTGAAAAATATTTTTTTAACTGGTTGAGAGTGCAGGTAACAAGTTTATCAGGAAAGAGAGTTAAGGAATACTAAAATTAGCAGATTCTTGTATGAATTTTTCATGTCCAAAACTGTTGATTGCAGCTCTTCGCTTCGAGCATTGACAAGGGCCACCTTTTGCCTATGAAGTCGTCTCAAAAATCTTGCATTGATTAAAAAAACAAAAAAGGAAAAAAAAAAAAAGGAAAAAAGCAAAAAAAAAAAGGAAAAAAGCAAAAAAATCTTTAATCCAAGTAGCATTAGGTATTGCTGTATGATCAGTCGTATGGTTATTTGAAAGGTTCAAATTATGTGGCATCAAAATCGTTTTTAGTGTTTTTACAGCATCCCTCTGCCACTAAATAGTTGACTTGAATTTTGGAAAACAAATGTTTGTGTTTATATGTATATGTGTGTGTATATATGTATTTATAGATCCGTGTGTGTGAGTTCAAAGTGAGTTAAATAGTTTTTCCCATGCATGTGTATTTCATACATATCTGGCTGATATATATATTTCACCATACACCAATTTTATAATTTATTAAATGTCAGTTAAAAAAAAAATAAATAAAAGGATAGAAAATGGGAAATACTTATTTTTTAAACAGTCTGATTTTGAAGTGATTAAACCCACACTAGGAATATATCTGATACCTTTTAGTCATGGATACTAACCTGGTGACTTCAGAGCATCCTTGCTGTGATGTTTGTGACTCGGGAGCGTTCCCAGGCTCTGGAGCTCCTGGCCACCTTCCCATGGACTGTGTTCTTCCAGGCCACCTGGAGAGCAGCTGGTGGCCCTTTTTGGTGTTCGAATCCTGCTGCTCCCACCTGGAAAGGCCCGTGGGAGTGTGTGCTGTGCTGAGCTGTGGCCTTGGGTGCCTGGTTTGGGAAGGTGAGCTCGGCCAGCGGCGTCTTCCACGTGCCCCCCAGTGACCCCGGGTGGGGAAGGTTCACTGCTGGCATTTTTGAACCTCGTTGCTCTGCAGAGAAGGGCCAGAAATGGTCTTCAGTCCTCCTTTGTGGTGTTATCCATGTGCTTTGTGAGTATTCCTGTGTCACGCCCGGGTGTTCCTGGAGCTGGGTGATTCTCTGTGCCTCTGACCACGGTTAACGTTGCTTGGTAGAAGTCTCAGTCTGAGTTCTCCACAATCCCCTGCCAACATCACTCCAAAACTGTCTCCTGGGGGGCACGAGTGCTGCCTTGTGCTCCTGCTCCGTTCCCTGCAGATGGCATTGCTGTTGGCCTTAGCATAGCAGGCCCTTCTCCTGCAGTTCTGCCCCGAGAGGAGCGGGATGGGCACCACCACTGCGCCTGCTCCGTGTGTGTCCACACACAGAGCTCCTGGAGGAGCAGGGGGGCTTTGAGTCCCCCCTGCAGCCTTGAGAAGATGACAAACCACATTAAACCATGCTTTAAAAACTTCCCAGCACTTCCATAGTGATGGAACAGCAGTCCCAGGCTTCCCCCTCCTCTCCATGGCAAGGATTCCATAACCCTTTCAAGGATGGGATGGCTGATGGCTTTTCCTTGGACTCTCGTGGACCTGCCTCCCAAAGCAGAGCTGAGGACTGTGAGGAGAACGTTTGGAATATTAATTTTTATTGCAGTTTAACATTTCAGGGTTTTAAGCACATTTTAAATAGAAAAGATTTTGGTTTATCGGTGTAACTTGTTTCCTTTTAATTTTTTTTTTTTTTTTTAACAGAACTTAGATTTCTAACAAGGGAAAATTGCTGGTGGTCCCCGAAAGTGCTGCTGTTAATTGTTTTAATTAACAAAGGGAAAAATGTATATAAGCAGAATATTAAAATTACCATTAATTCCATGAATTTAAACCTGTCATTCATTGCCTTAAGACTTTTCTCCTAGTTTCCATACGGCATGCCAAACCAGTAAATGGCTTTTAAAAATGTATAGTAGACCAATGTCAGTTTGTATAAAAGTACCAAGTGAAAATATTTATTATATGCATTGGAAAAAAAAAACCTGGTTTACTTATTGAATGTTACCTGTTTCTGTAGAAATCTTTAGATGTAATAAAAAGCATTCAGTTATGTTGTGTTTCCTCAGAGGGGAAAGGGAGGAGGGAGGGAGGGAAGAGGGTGATTCCTGTGGTTCTCTTTGGCCTGGAATGTTGTGCTTTCAGGTGGTTGTGCCTGGGACTGTCCCACAATTGTCCCTGCAGTGCTGAGTGTGTGGGAATGTGATTCCTCGTGGCCAGCTTTCCTCTGGGAACGTCCCCCCCCAGCCTGGCAGGGTACTGATGTGTTCTGGAGTGATCCAGAGGGATGGGCAGCTGAGCAATCCCAGGATATCCACACTTTTCCACTCTGTGAAAGGATTTCTTCTCAGTGCACTGTCCTGGGCAATGGAGGGGAATGGGCTGGGGTTCATTGGATCAGTTGGAATTTGGTTGTTGGTGCATGTGGGAAACAAAAGCTCCCAGGGAGCTCCTGGATTGTGCTCAGGGAGGGGTTTGCTGTGTCCTGGTGCTGTGGAGCTGGGTCTGGAGGGTTCTGGAGGCAGGGAATGACCTGCAGTGCCAGCTCTGGGGGGGTTTATCCCAGCACTGGCATTAGCTGAAGGTGGGAACAGGGAATTCCCAGGTTTTGCTGTCGCTTGCACCCGCTCCTGGATTTTCCAGGGAATCTCGCCTCGCTGTGTGCTGCTTCTCTGCTTTATTTTCTCTCCACAGGGTAGGGAGAGCTCATGAAGAATTAAGGGGTGTGTCAGTTTTCCATGGAGCAAAGTTCCTTTCCCCTGGAGCGTGACCTGGGCAGGGAGCTGGGATGTGCCAGGATCCAAGGCTGAGATCCACAGGGAGCGGGATGTGAGTCAGGAGGGTGGCACAACCAGAGGGCACAACCTGCTCTTGTCCTTCCCTGCAGCACTGAGATCCTGGATCTCCTTCCTTTTCCTGCACAGCATTTGGCATGTCATTTCCCCTTCTGTACTTTCCCCCTCCCTGTAATACTCCATGAGGATAATCCCTGTTTTACCCTTGCAGAGACAGCATTAGTGAGTTGGGATGTTGAGATTTGCTCAAACTTTGGGGCTTTTTTTTCAGTTTCCTTTTTTCAGGTTTTTCTCTGGCTTGTGCCAGTTACAGCCCTGGGTGATGCTGGTGCAGCTTTGTGTGGTGTTCCTGGGTGTTGGCCTTTTTCTGTGTGTTCTGGGATAAAGGAATCCTGGAATGGCTTGGATTGCAAAGGATATAAAAGCCCATCCAGTGTCACCCCCTTCCACCAGCCCAGGTTGCTCCAACCTGGCCTTGGACACTCCCAGGGATCCAGGGGCAGCCACAGCTTCTCTGCCCAGCCTGTGCCAGGGCCTGCCCAGCCAGGAATTCCCTCCTGATCCATTGGATCTGCTGGGGCTCCATGATTTCTTTGCTGGTTTTTTGACTAAGAGTGAGGAGATTGAGGAAAGAAAGGGGGTGGAGGGAGAGGAAGGGGCTCCTGGAGGCAGAAGCCACATTTATAGGAATCTGGGCTCTTCCAGAGGGTTTTCTAGGATGCTCCTTGTGCCCTGACTGTGTAAAGGAGATCTCTGTGAAATATTTCAGCTGACCCCAGAGATAATCTGCTGTATGTTCTCCTAAATTCCAGATACTCCTTTATGGATCTTTACTGAGGCTGCTGAGAGAGATGGAATTACATCAACAGCAACCTCTGCGGGTCCAAGTGGTTTTAACAGTCTGAAATCAGAGCTGGGGAGGTTTTCCCTGTCATAGAAGGAGCTGAGTTTTCCTGGGCCCTGTTTTCTCCTGCCAGGCTGTCTCTGGGAGCGTGTCCTTGGCAGGCAGCCTGGAATGTGGGCACAGCTCCGGGCACCAAGCACGTGGTGGGTGATGCTGACCTGGAGCACCAGGAGACCTTCACCACAGCCTACCAATTCTGCCACACTCCCTGGCCTGAAAGGCATTTTGAAATAAGAGTTCTGTTTTAAAGCAGGAGTGTTGCAGGAGGCAATGTCACACTCACTCTATTTATTTATTTAAATAACTCACATTTTGGGGCACCTCCAGGATTGAGGTGAGACCCCGTGGAAGTTTAAGCACTTTCTGAAGGCAAAATGAGGCTTTTTAAAGGCAAATGACCCAAAAGTCCGAGGAGTTACTGGGAGAAATGGAGGTAAAAGCCTTGCAGGTCCTGCTCTCTGCAGCTCCCAGGCTGGGGTTCAGTAATCCACCGTGGGCAGGCAAATGACACGCACGAATTCCTCGTATTTGATGGTTCCCCCGGGCCCAACTTTGGCTTCTCTCAGCAGGTCATCGACTGCAGAGGGGGAAAGGAAAAGGTAAGTGTGAGAGGTGTTTCCTAGGGCTGTTGTGACCCTCAAAAGAGGAGCAGCAGGGCAGGATTTGGGGGTTGTGGGGGTTTTAGTTGCAATCACGATTTCTGGGGTCAGGGGAGCTGCCAGCCAGGTGAGAGTTTTAAAGTGACCTTGTGAACACTTTGATTTTGAATTCTGTGACCAACTTTCCAGAGCAAAGTTGTCCATCTCTTGGAATTCCATAGGGAAAAGACTCACAAATCCAGCCTAAATCAGCTTTTTGGTAAGAGCAGCTGATTTAACTTGAATTACAGACCTGCCCCTACTCGAGTTAGACCAAGCCAAGTGGTGATGCAGATTTTTGTGCCCATTTTTCAGTAGATTTGTGTGATTCTGGTTAATAGGAGTTTGAAAGCAGGAAACAACTTCCCAGCTGGGGCTTTGAGGCTCTCACTGAAAATACTCGGAGGGGAGTTGTCCCCAGCAGTGGTGACACTTCTCATTCCAGCTGTGGGACACCTTGGCAGTGACAGCACTCGTTATATCCCTGAATTTGGGGTCAGGGGAAGCTGCTGCCAGCAGGATTTGGTTGCAGAGGGATAAAAGAGGGGCTGTAAAGTGAGGAAGGATCCCTCCAGGAGATCTAATCCTTTCAACAGGAACACCCTGCTGCTCATCAGATCCTTCCAGGGGCAGAGACTCAGAAAAGTGGGAATTCTTCCCACCATGTTTGACAAGAACACAGAAAAGGAAGATGTCTCAGCCTGGTAGAAGAGCATTCATTCAAATGACTGAAGGCTGTCCTGGAGCCACTGGAGATGGAAGGGCCGTGCCAGGAGTTCCTGAGCCAGGGCAGATGCTGCTGAAATGGAGTCTGGTATCAAATATTTATGGCAGCTCAGAGTTCAGGGGGAAGCCGAGGGGGGAAGTTCTTATGGAGAGGCAGCCTCGCTCCCTGCCTTGGGGGCTGCACAAGCCACATGCCAAAGGAATGGGAACCCCCCCTGCACCTCCCAAAGCTTTAGAGGAAGTGGGTCTTCTAGGATGCCTTTAATTAGGGTTAATGTCTTCGTGTCCTGGCTGGTGGCTCAGCTCTCACAGTGCTCTGGGAGTGTCTGCAGATGGAAATAGCTGTGGGAATTATTAGTCCAGTTAAACAATTGAAGAAACCACTCAGACTCGACTGCACAGGAAAATCAGGAAATAAGAAGATGGGGAGTGTTTGCTCCATCTTGGAATTGCAAAATACCTTCTTCCTCAGACAGCTTCTCCCCCAGCCTGGTGAGCTTTGCCCTCAGCTCTGCCACAGAGATGACTCCTCTCCTCTGCCTGTCGATCATGGCCAGGGCTGTGAGGATTTCCTTCTGGGGCTCCTCCTGCTTCATCTGCCTGTACATGATGTTCAGGAAAGTGGAGAAATCCAGCTCTGCGTTTCTGTCTGCAAAGGCAAGAGCAGATCCTTTAGGAATGGCTCAGGTTTGTGGTTTGGATCTAGAACTGAGCATCCCCCTCCTCTTCCCCCATCCCAGCTCCCCCTTCCTGGGGTGCCTTTTGCCTTTTGCCTGACCAGGTTGGGCCACTTTTGTGGGCTTTCTCCTCTCCTAAAACCCCATCTCTAGCTCTGCTAAACTTGTGCTCTGCACTTGTATCCAGAATTCTTACCCCTTCCCACCTCATCTCATATTTCTTCTTCAGCCTCTGTGACTTAAATTTATTTCTCCATACCTGCAGATAAATCCCTTTCTGTGCTCTTTTACTCTGCTGCTTGGACCAGGCAGTTTCCCAGCCTCAAAATCCATACCCAAATGTTTGTCTCCCGCTGCTCTGGAAGATTTGGTGAGTTTAATGGCACTGTTTTAATCCTTGGGCTGGGTTATGTTCACCACTCAGCACATCCCAATGTGCTGAAATAAATGGGGTTTGCTGGCTGCTCTTGGTCGTGCTGCTTCATCAGGGAGTGGCTGTTCCTCCTGGGCTCCAGCAGCCCCTGTGTCTTTGCCTACACCCTCCTGACCCCCCAACCCTGCTTTTCCCAGCCCTAAGCCCCGTGTTTGACCCCGTGCTCACCAATCCTGTGCAGCTGAAGGTGTCTCTGCACCTCCCCTGGGGTCGGGCTGGCTCCCAGGCACCTCATCACAGCCAGCAGGTCCGAGGCCTTTATCTTGCCTTTTTGTTTCTTGTCATACAGGGAAAAACATTCCTTGAACTCTAATTAAAAACCAAAACTCTGTCAGGCCGTGTAAGATCCCATTGAGCTGCCTGTGACGTCTGTGAGCTGCCTGGAAGGATTCCAGCAGGGATATTGTGTTGGCTTTGGGGTGTCTCCTTTCTAGCAGGGTGGTGGACAGTGGGGGGGACCCTGGGGACAGAGCCAAGGGCAATTAAAATCCAGCCTTGGGGACAGCTGAGCTAGCTGGGGTCCTTCAGCCTAACGAAGTGAGTGTGCAAGTGGAGCCAGGCTTTCAAATCCAGAGCATATTGCTGAGAAAAGTCCTTTCCTCTGCCTTCCTGGGGGTGGGAGAGGACGGTGAAAAGGCTGGAGTGG
Organism: Anabacerthia variegaticeps; assembly: GCA_035583185.1. Taxonomy (NCBI): domain Eukaryota; kingdom Metazoa; phylum Chordata; class Aves; order Passeriformes; family Furnariidae; genus Anabacerthia; species Anabacerthia variegaticeps. Next base: position 1,473,938 of record JAWWEW010000017.1, on the reverse strand, counting down.
TGGAGGATGGTGGTGGAGGAGATGCTGGAAGGGGAGGATGGTGGTGGTGGAGATGCTGGAAGGGGAGGATGATGGTGGTGGAGGTGCTGGGGATGGAGGATGATGGTGGTGGAGGTGCTGGGGATGGAGGTGCTGGCAGTGGAGG
>JAWWEW010000017.1:1422711-1440099 GCA_035583185.1 Anabacerthia variegaticeps | reverse complement strand
TTTCCAGCTGTCTTCGTTCCTTCCCATGAGGGTAGAACTATACTTGAATGCCCGTTTTCTGGCTTTTTCCCACCCTGACTCCCACCCTAAATCCCACCCTGAGTCCCACCTTGAATCCCACCCTGAATCCTGCCCTGGATCCCACCCTGAAGCCCACCCAGCCCCACATCGGCACAAAACGGGCACCAGAGCCTGCTTGGTTTGAAAATACTGTATTTTTAATCCTTACAAAACACCGGGCTGGCGTTTCGGGACCTCCATCCCAGAGCCTGCTTTATTCCATCCATAAAATTAACATCAGCATAAATAATTTGGGGGGGCACAGGGACACGTCCCTGCCCCCTGGCACCCCCACTATGTACAGCTATGATACACCTGAGGGCCCTCGCTGGCCACCAGCCCTCCCAAACTGCTTGGATTTGCCTTTATTTTCAACTCTTTCCCAACTTTTTGGCCTCCTTCCCTTCGACAGGTCAATTAATGCTCGTGGAATAATTATGTACAGAGATTTGCATTAAGGTGCTTTGACTCGCTCTCCTTCCCTTCAGTGCATTCAGAAGGCGGCAAATTAAAACCTCCACCTAATCACTCCGGTTAACGAAGGCAGTTTGAGCTTCGTGGCCAGCAGAGCCCAGGGAACGCTCCAGCCCTGCCATGGGAATGAGCAATCCGTGTTTTTCCATGGATATTGTGGCTCTGAAGGGTTTGGCAGCCCCGTGCTTTGTCCCAGCTGGTGGGACACGTCGCTTCGGTGGCCCCTCGTGCCGGTGGCGCTGCCACCTCCTTGCAGACCCAGCTTGAAGCCCCTCTCAGAGGGTCGGGGTGGTTTTGGGGTGGTTTTTATGGCTTTGGGAGCAGTTCGGGGGATGTCACGCCGAGGGGTGTCCTTCTCGTCTCGCTGCGGACCCGAGCTCAGCACCCAAATCCCCTGGAGGGGACGTCGTGCTCCGGAGCTGGCGAGGGGCTGGGAGGGGGCACGGGGGGCTCCTGGCCCCGGCAGTGTCATTCCAGCCCCTGGGAATTCTGCTCCCTCTCTGCCGCCCGCCTGCGGCTCCCACTCTTGAAGAACCCCAGCTGTGGGGAGCAAAGAGACACAAAAACCCACCCGTGTCACTCCAGTGCACTGCTGGGAAGTGTCCTCCCTCTAATGGGATGTATATATCTCTCTCTCTCTCTATATATCTATATATCTATCTATATGTCTATACATATATATGTCTCTCTCTATATATGTATATATATACACACATATATGTCTATATGTCTATATATATATAGGAGGTATATATATGGATATATGAGGTATATGGAGATATATATGGATGGTATATGGATATAAAGGATACGGAAGGGGAAAGAGGTATATGGATATAAAGGATACAGAAGGGGAAAGAGGTATATGGATATAAAGGATATGGAAGGGGAAAGGGGTTGGAGGAGCTTTTGGTGGTTCCTGGTGATGCCAAGGGGGCTGTGGGCACGGAGCTGTGGGGCCAAGGGGTCTGTCCATGGCTGGGGGACTCCTCTGAGCCCCCAGACCATGTGGCTATGGGGCTGCTCACCTTCCAGAGCGCGAGGACGAGCAGGGCCAGGAGCAGGAGACCTCCTAAGGTGCTGCCCAGGATGATCCAGATGGGGATCTGCGACTCCTCGGGCTTGGAGATCTCAAATGTGATCTGTGGGAAGAGAACACCAAAGCACGCTGGGGCTGGGCAGGGACGGAGGGGACAGGGGGACGGTGGGAACACTGAGCATTCCCGACTTTGGGAGCCCTGCCCCAATGGCTTGGCTCGGGTTTTCCCTGCTGAACCCGCTGCTTCCAGGGCTGGAGCATCTTGGCTCTGGATGCACCGAGTTTGCCCGTGCTCTGCAGAGCTCAGTGCCCGCCGTGGGTCTCTCCAGCCCTTCTGCCAAGCAGGGTGTTTCTCCCCCTGGGCTCAGAGCAGTGTCCCAGGGCTGTGGTTCCACGTGTGCCCATCCCAACCAGGGCTCACCTGGCGAGTGGGATCCTCCTCGCGGAACACGAAGGGGCTCCCGAAGCGGCGCTGCAGGGCGGCGTTCGTGGTGAGCTTCAGTGCCTTGAACTTCAGCTGCACAGAGAGGGGCTGCAGGTGAGCAGAGACCCGGGGCAGGACCCCCCACCCCCGCTGGGTACCCCCCTCCCCACCTCAGCATCCCTCAGGAACGCAGAGGGCACAGCCACAAGGGAGGAGGATGAGGGTCAAGCAAGGAGTATGGCTGAATTACAAAGGGATTTCTTAAATGAAGGCAATTGGCATGAATTAAGTGGTTATGGGATTAAATTCCAGCTGTGGGGGATGCTGGATGCACACCCCAATAGAAGAAGAGAGCTTTGGCAACAAAAATCACCCCACATGTGAGGCTTCCTGGAAGGGAAGGAATGGCAAGGTGTTTTTGGGATATGAGGGCTCCTGTTGGGGGTTTCTGCTCAAAATCCACGTGTCTGCTTACTGCTTTCAGAGACTTCATCCACAGATTGCCACGCAAGTGCAAGTTCATCTCCTCGTTGGGGGCTAATTTGACATTGCAGTCGATGGAGACCACGTCGGAGTTGCTGTGGTTCTGCAAGGGGAGAGGGGGGGGGGGGCAAGGGGAGACCCTCTGGATCCATCCCTGTTCCAGGGTGTTCTCCCTGGTTTGGGAGCAGCCCGGGATGAGCCCCCTGGAGGTGCCTACCAGGTGTGGGGTGCGGGCCAGGTCCTCCTCAGCCAGGGTCGTGCCGTAGTCCGTGCTGTTCCCCCAGATGCTGCAGGTCGTGTTCTCCTGCAGGAGAAGAGAAGCCAATGGGTCCAGGCATGGACACAGGGACCAGGACAGCCACCTCCCCATGTCCTGCCCTGTGCTCCATCCCGGGGGCAGTGGGGTCCCCGTCACCCCCGGGCTGGGCTGGGGCTGGGGGTGAGCTGGGCTTGCCGGGGGATGTGGCTGCAGGGAGGGCTGGCATTCCACCTGGATTCATTCCAGGCTTTTGTGCCTCTTCCCAGCAAAACTCAGCTGGGTTCCAGCCATGGTGACATGGGGACTTTGCCTGAGCTGCAGCACCAAACAGCCCCATCGAGGCCAAATCCATCCACAAACATCCCTCTCCTGTGCCAGGCTCCTTCCACGGGCTCAGGATCTGCTCCCAGCCCCTCACACCAGTTCTATGGTCACTCCAGCCTGGAGTTGACCCCAGGCACAGCCTCCCAGCCCCTCAGGAACTCATTGCATGCTGGAGAGGGGTCTAGCTTGGAGAAATGGGGATGGGGATATGGATGGGGACATGGAGGTGGGGACATGGGGGCATGGGGATGGGCATGGGGACATGGGGATGGGGACATGGGCATGGGGGCACGGTCATGGCGATGGGGACATGGAGGTGGGGATGGGGACATGGAGGTGGGGATGGGGACAGGGGGATGTTTAGGGACCCTGACCAGGGATGGAATCCCTCCTACCTGGTCCAGCAGGAAGTCAGTGAGGAGCAGGAGCCGGTTGCCTGCCCGGGTGGCCACAGGGATGGTGATCTTGATGGTCACCCCCTCCACGGGGAAGAAGCCCAGGTTCTGCAGCTGGCAGGGGAGAGGACAGGGGTGTGACCATGGCACGTGCCACCTCCAGGAGGGCCCCTGGGGTCCCTCAGCTCCTCTGAGCCCCCCTCACCTTGAAGGTGCAGTGGAAGGGGGGGCCGATGCTGTCGTATCTCTCCAGGGAGCTGTTGGACCTGATCTCGTAGTAGTCCAGGCTCGACGTCCTGTCGTGACAAAGGGTGACAAGTCACGAGGTGGCTTTGGGATGAAGACCCCCAGCACCAGTCAGGCCCCCCCAGCCGCTCCCCAGGCAGGGCTTGAGGTCCATCCAGTTCCATTTCGGATGGAAACCAGTGCCTGACTCCACCTCATGCAGAAAAAAAGGGGGATTTTAATGCTTCTGCAGGACTTTCCCTTTCTTTGCAGGATTTTCTTGCCTTTTTAATAAAACAGAGACCTGCAAGGCCCTGGCTGGGGCTTGGGATATCATGTGTGAATCAGAGGAGGTAAATCAATCTCTGTTTTGCAGCTGGAGAGGAGGGGAAGGAGCCAGGAGCATCCAAAGATCCCGTGGGATCCCATCCAGGAGCACCTGCGATGGGACATGTGCTCATGACACGAGACACATGGCCCCAATCCCTGCAGGCTTTATAATTATTTCCCCCTTTTCTCACCCCAAGTTTCCCAAATCTGATATTTTTGGGGGCTGCTCTTTCCCTCCAAGTTTTCCCTTGGAAAAGAATGATCCCGATATTTTTGTTAACTGGAGAATCCCTCACTCCCCATAAATCCCGAGTACTAAAGTGGTTTTATTTTCAGTGTCTTGGACTGAAAAAACCCCAAAATATAAAATGACCGAAGGTCTCAAAAATCTCCTAAGAATTAGAGCAAGCAGTGCCAGGGAATGTGCTTTGGGATCCACGGTTTTTCCTATCATCAGGTTAATAAATTATTTGTGCCTTCACCCCTCACTGTCCCAGACTTGAGTTACTGGTGATTCCACACATCCCTGGGCTGAGCTTCCCTCCCACGGTTTTAGTGGGATGGAAACCAGCCCAGACTCTGCAGACACCTGTTAGGAACATTATAACCTACAATAAGCACTTTTTTCCCTTCAAAAATTGCCCTCACACCTCTTCAATACCACTTGTGCCTCCAGCTGAGGTGAGAGCACGGCACCCCGTCGCTGGTGAGTCTGAAAAGTGGTGTCTCTGATTTTATGGCTCCTTCTAAAGGAATCCCCCAAATTAAAGCTGGCTTTGCACTGGGCTCTCTTTGGTGTTCCCAAGGGACATCCTGCAAGCTGGGAGCTCCCAGGAGCTGCAGCCCCTTCCCAAACACACACCTGGTGAAGAGCAGGTCGGCTTCGTACTTGAGGTGGAAGTTGAGGTGGGCAATGTTGTCCTCCTTGGTGCTCTCCTTCTCCTCACTGTCACTGCAAGAGCAGCAGGCACACAGGGGGTGAGGCAGGAGCCTGGTGCCCTCTGATAATTTTTTTTTGGGGTGTCACAGGAAGGGCTGAACTTTTGCATTTTGCTCAAAGCATTATGAGAGGTAATTTTATTCCCTGGTTTTTATTCATCTACATAAAAGTAAATGATTTGGAGAGAGGTGTCACACCCAACAGCCTCAAAGTAGTGCAGGGGAATCCTCCTCTGCTCTAATAATTAAAAAAAAAAAATATTACTCCCTCATGAAATTTCACTTTCTCATTGGAAATCTTTACCTGTGCAGGAAAGGTGAGTAGGGAGAGTTTTGAGATATTTTTCCTGGGAAATATTTGCAGGGGGAAGGTGGATGTGAAAGCAGCAGGGGCTGCAGATCCAGCAGAGCCTGGCAGTGACTGCACAGCCCCACATACAGGGAAAAATGATGGATATAAATACACAGATACATAAAAATAGGCTGGTTGGTGAGCACAGGGCTGTAACAACCCATGGAAAACAGCTTTCCTTGTGGTATTCCCTGGGATAACCCTCCAGGTTGCTCCAGGATGCCCCTGGATCCCTGGAAGTGTCCAAGGGCAGGCTGGTTGAGGCTTGGAGCAACCTGGGCTAGTGGAAGGTGTCCCTGCCCATGGGACAGGATGAGCTTTAAGATCCCTTCCAGCCCCAACCATTCCAGGATTCCATGCCCCCATGGCCCCTGCCAAGCTGTTCCAGGGGGAAAGCAACCACTGACCTGCTGGCAATCATGTAGATCTCCATGTTCTCCAAGAAAACCCACTTGCTGAATTCAAAATCCAGGCGAAAAGCTACCTGTGGAGGTGGGAATCCGATTGGAGAGAACATGAAGGGGGAAAAAACTCCCTCCAGAGGGATGTGGGACTGTGGGTGAGAGCATCACCACGACCCCCACAGGACATAGGGTCGGGTGGGAGCAGAGAGGAGCAAATCCTCCTCTCTTTCCAGGCAGAGAGAAGAATTTACAGGATTTATTTCAGCCCCACATGCTGCATTTTTCCCCCTGGGAGTGGAGAAGGGAGCAGCTCCCTGCGGGGGAGAGGCAGGGAGAGCTGCTGTGCTCGCTCCATCTGCGGCACACAGAGCCAACAACAATAAAATGTGCTAAATGTCACATCTGCAGCCCGTGGCAGTGACCTCAAACTGTCTGGGACAGCACAGCTGGCTGCAATATTAAAGCTCCTGCTGCTCCAGGGCCAAATTCCCCTTTGCAGCTCGGCTTGGCTTTGGCAGGACCTGCCCTACCTGACCCAGTCCCTGCAGGTCACGGGGTCTGGGCTTGCCAGGTTTGGAAGATGCCACCAGCCCAAGGGGGCTTGGACAGGCTGAGAGGAGGGTCCAGAGGCACCTCAGAGCAAGGGAAGCCTCTCAGATAGGGAAGGGTGACAGCTCATCCTCATCCCCAAGGAGCTCAGGAACTTTCCATCAGTGGTTTGAAGCCAGCATTAAATTGCTCCAAGGACTGGAGTCAAATTCTGTGACCTGGAGGAGCTGGTTTTGAATTTGGGGGGCCCTCCCAAGCATCACGGCAGCACCCCAAACACCCCAGCTCCCCTAACACACCCACCAAACCCCAGCAATGGGCAGACAAAGAGAAGAAACCAAATATTTGTCTTTTAAAGCCGTGTTGGAAGCTGCCCAGCCCAAAGATGGATGGATGGGACAGCCATTCCAGGGGCAGAGGGTTCATGTCCCATGGCAGAAGCCTCAGGTGGGCAGCAGGGAGTGTCTTTACCTTGGCCTTGGCTCGGAAGAAGGGGTAGCTCACGTTGCAGAGCCTCTTGTTGGGGTGCCTGTCGTCACTCGTGCAGTCGATGTTGATGTCGGTGTCATCCTAAATGGGACACGAGGTGTCTGTGACAGGGGATGAGCCCCAGCACCCGGCTGGTCAGGACAGCAGGGAACACCCCCTGGGGCTCAGAATGGGCTTCAACTTTGCCAAAAACAACCAACCAGGCAATAAAACAACAAACCAACAGCAGAAAGAATGAAGGAACGATGCAACCAAGTGACCCCCCACCCCCCCACCCCGCTTGCTGCAGGCTGGGAATCCTTCCCAGGCACTCATGGACATTCCTGGAGAGGGGCATCTCCAGGAAACAACTTCCAGCTTGCTGATTTTAATCCTCTCTAGGAATTGAACTGCAGCAGTGACTGAAGGAACCCAACTGTTCTCAGCACTGCAATCTGGAAGAGGAAGATTCTTCCATGGTGAGGAGTCACTCAGAAGCACCCAGGGCTGACATGAGCTGTTGTTCTGCACAGCCACCAGCTAAGCCATAATATTTCATTTCCTCGTCTCAACAATCACATTCCTGCTGCTGGAACACCTTCCATCTCTCCAGCCCATCACAGAGCCCAATCCCAGGTGGGATGGGACAGGACTCTGACCCTGCTCTGCCTCCTCTGCAGCCCTACAGGAGGTTCTAGCCTGGTTGTGAGCACGTGTCCACCCCAACCATGAGAAAAGGAGCTGGTCCAGCTCTTGTCTCCATGTTAGACCCCACAAGGTTCTCAGTTTAAGCTGTTGCCACCAGATGGGTCCTGCCCAGGAGCTGAGACATCCCAGCCCTGAGAGCCACCAGCAGAATCCTGGAGCTTCCTTCCCCTCATCTGCTGAGCTTATGGGATCACAGCTACTTTTCATTTATGTGATAGAGATATCCATCCATCCATCCATCCCTCCCTCCCTTCCCTGGGATTGGTACCTTGCTGATTGCCCAGGAGCAGAGCCAGGACCCCTGGAAGCAATGATGCTTCCATAACCAGCTGCAAATATTTCCTACAGCCACCCCTGCACGTGGCTTCAGGGTTTCCCCCCACACTTAATTTGGGCTAATCCCTCAAAAAACGCACTTCTCTTATTCTGTGGGCAACGTGCCCCACAATTTTCCCTTGGCACAGCTGGGAGAAAAACAAAGGCAGGAGGTGGGATCTGCGGGCGGGGATGAAGTCACTGGGGGGATGAGGGAGGGCTCAGCAGCATCAGCACATTTCCCAACCCTCGCTGGGAGGAGGGAGGAGCAGCACCGAGACTGAGGAAGTGATAGGGGTGAAATTTTGGGGAGGGGGGGAATGGATGTGGCACGAGGGGCTCATCCAGGGGACAACTGTAGAGAGGTGGCATCACACTGAGCGGTGACCCCATTGCCATTATCAGCCTCTGCTTCCAGGAGTTCCATCTCAGCTGTAAAAATCCACCCCTGACAGGAACTTGGCCACGGGCAGCGAGTATTTTTAAACTACTGGAGTAGAAAAATAAAGAGGGGAAATAATTTCATCTGTTTTTGACCTTCTTTCAGGCTCTTAAAACCCGAACATTTTTGTATTTCCAAAATAAAGGGCTGGAAGTGCTTAGAAACTAAGCCCATAAACATGTCTGATTTATGAGGGACGGACGCATTTCTGGGCTCTGCTTGAGGATGCAGCTTTTCATCTGGATGGGATGAGGAGCACCTCTGGCACTCACCTTGGGGAGCAGGCTCACCTTGGGAGCAGGCTCACCCTGGGGAAGCAGGCTCATTTTGGGAAGCAGGCTCACCCTGGGGAGCAGGCTCACCCTGGGGAAGCAGGCTCACCCTGGGGAAGCCTTGGGAAGCAGGCTCACCCTGGGATAGCAGGCTCACCCTGGCATAGCAGGCTCACCTTGGGGAGCAGGCTCACCTTGGGGAGCAGGCTGGCCAGCTGCAGGTTCCTGGAGAAGGAGATGTTGAGGACAGTGCTGTAGGCGTTCTCCCCACGGTTCTCCAGCGTCGCCTCCACGGCCACCCTCCTCCTGCTGCTCTCCATGATGAAGATGGAGGTGTCGAAGGAGAGGCTGAAGGCTGAGCATTCCGGGGGGCTCCTCCGCAGCACCCGCCGGCAGAACTCCCTGCAGCAGAGGGGGGCATTGCCAGGGGTTTATGCTCACCCTGCTCCCCCTCCTGTGCAAAGAGGAATCAGATTCCTTCCACTGTCTGTCATCTTGCTTGGGATTTCTGGCTAATGGGGTGAAGTTTTCTCCAGCATCCCTAGGAGGGCTCAGATCAGCTGGGATGTAAGGAAGGAATAGATCCCATGCCATCAGCAAAGGGCTAGCCCAGATTGCTCCAAGCCCTGTCCAACCTGGCCTTGGACACTTCCAGGGATCCAGGGGCAGCCACAGCTCCTGTGCCAGGACCCCCCCATTCTCCCAGCCAAGAATCCCTTCCCAGTATCCCATCTATCCTGGCTCTCTGGCAGTGGGAAGTAATTCCCCCTTGTCCCCAGTCCCTCTCCAGCTCTCCTGGAGCTCCTTTAGGCTCTGCAAGGGGCTCTCAGGTCTCTCTGGAGCCTTCTCTTCTCCAGGTGAGCACCCCCAGCTCTCCCAGCCTGGCTCCAGCCCTTGGAGCATCTCCTTGGCCTCCTCTGGACTCCCCAAATAACCTTTAAAAGCTCCTTAACCAACGATACGTAGTGTATAATTATTTCCTCTGCGTGAGTCAAGCCTGTAATTGCCAGGTGGGTAATGCCAGCCTTGCGTTTATTCCCCCCTGTTATTTACTGATTTGTCTCCCTGGGACTCATCACCATGGCACCAAATATTAGCTGTTTGGTGGATTCCCTGGAAAACCACTGACTCATTCCAGACAGGGAGCAGGCTCAGAGACCACTGTGAGCCAAGGAGCACCTCGTGGAGGGGTTGGATGAACCTCGTGGTGGTGCTGGATGAAGGACCAGTTGTGAAGTCAGAACTTACAGGACAAGGGTTGGGGATGGATTTTGGAGCCTCCCCCAGTTTGTGGTACTGGTTGCAGGGTGCTGAGTGACCTACTCACATGGCACTGGGGACATCACTTCTGGCATCCAGGACCAGATCAGGGACACAGTGCTCGTCCTCATTGCAGCCATTCCAGAAAGGGACCTGGAGGGGACAACGAGAGCAGCTCAGTGACAATTTGTGTCCCAGGTGGGGACCCCAGCAGTGCCCAACCCGTGGCTGTCACAGGGTGGATCAGGGACTGCAGCCCAAGGTAAAGCAGCCACAGAGCTCCAGGTGCCTGGTAAAGGCACCCTGAGGGGTGGGTGCTGCACCCACCGAGACCCTGAGCGAGGTGGGCCACCCATCATCCAGCATGGGGCCGTGCTCGGGCTGCTCCAGCTCGTAGTCGATGGAGAACGTCACCGGCTTCACGTAGTCTGCTGTGTCCTGTGGGTGGGAAGGGACAGTGAGAGGGGCAGGGCTGCTCCTGGGGATGGGCAGCACCTCAAGGTGCCCCTCAAGGGGGGCACATCCCCAGCCAGGGCTCATCCAGCAGTGACAAAGCTCCAGGAGCTCCCCGCGGGAGCAGAGAGGTGCTCTGAAGTGAGATGCCTCTTGGGCTAAATCACAAGCTCCATCTCGAGCTGCAGCCTCCAACTTCCCAGAAGTTCACTGCAGTTCAGGCTGGGGCTTGGGGCCAGGCCAGTCTGGCAGCTCAGCTGCCCTGGCCTCCACAGTATCCTGCTCATTCCCTGGGAATGTCTGCCTTGGGCCAGCTCTGTGCATCAGCTGTTCCCTGGGAGCGAGGCAGAGGGTTTCACCAGCCCTGGGACCCTGAGGGTTAGAGGGTGCAGAGGGCGAGGCCAGCAGGGGCTGGCATGGAGGCACCCTGTTCTTGATGGAAAAATGAGAGTTCCCTGATTCTGGAGCAGGAGGAGCAGCCTGACCCAGGGATCAGGAGCGCACTGCCAGTGGATCATGGCTCACAGCACTCCCGAGCTGGGGCTGGATGAAGTCACCCCTTGGGGACCCAGCAGCTGCCACGTGCTGGCAGCTCCATCCCGACCACATCAAACCCGGTGTGAAGCAACCCAGGCTGCAGGACGAGGCTCCTCTCCATCCCCTCCGACAGCAACATCCCTGGGATGGGCACCTTTCCCAGGGCTGGCCAAGGAGGACATCCCATCCTGGAGCTGCTCCCCACTCACCAGGACGTGGAAGGGGAGCGTGTGGCAGCGCTCCTGCCCGGCTGGCAGCATCAGTCCCCTCTGTGCTGGCCGCTCCCCACCCTGGTCCAGGTGAGCCCTCGGCGTGTAGCGGCGCTCGTCCAGCGTCGTGTTGTAGCGCAGCCCTGCAGGGACAGGGCAGGTGACACCCAGCCCACCTCACACACACACAGACACTGCCTCACCAGTGGGATCCTGTGCCCTGCAGCCACGGAGGGAAACCCAGGGAGATGGGGCTGCGGGCAGCACTGCCTGTGCCTGGCACACATTCCTGCTGGGCAAAGCATCTGCTCTCCAGGAGGAGCTTTAGGAATCCAGGACATTGATTCCAGTCTGTGCACGATGGAGAACTGTTTGCTCTTCCACATCCACGTGCAGACCTGGAGGTATCACACCCTCCTCATGTGCTCCTCCCTTACCTGGGGGCTTTAGGGACATCATTTGCTTCCTGCAGTGCTCTTGGAAACAAGCTGGACATTGCCAGTGCAGTGCCAAGCAAGGTGGGATTTAACAGGACCACAGAATCCCAGACTGATTTGGGTTGGAAGCACCCTAAACCCATCTCATTGCACTCCCAGAAACACCTTCCACCAGCCCAGGTTGCTCCAAGCCCCATCCGCCCTGGCCTTGGACACTCCCAGGGATCCAGGGGCAGCCACAGCTTCTCTGGGCACCCTGTGCCAGGGCTGCCCACCCTCCCAGCCAGCAATTCCTTCCCAATATCCCGTCCATCCCTGCCCTCTGGCAGTGGGAAGCCATTCCCTGTGTCCTGTCCCTCCATCCCTTGTCCCAGGTCCTTCTCCAGCTCTCCTGGAGCCCCTTTAGGCACTGGAAGGGGCTCTCAGGTCTCCCTGGATCCTTCCCTTCTCCAGGTGAATATTCCCAGCTCTCCCAGCCTGGCTGCAGAGCAGAGGGGCTCCCACTGCACCAGTGTGATGTAGAACATGGATAAACAAGGAGAAACCTTCAGCTCCCAGCACAGCCATGCATGGGCTGGCTCTTTGGGGTGGAAACAAGTGGAAAAATCAAATAAATAAAGGTGACCCCACTGAGCTCTTTATCCTGCACAGAGAGCAGGCAGGAGGAAAACACTGGATTGAACAGCACAAAACAAACCCCTTGCTTTAGGGAACGGGATTTTTTCCTTTGGCTTTGCTTAGATCCCAGTTTTCCTTTCACAGGGGAGGAGCCACTCTCACATCCCCCACTCTGCTCTTGGAGGCATCAGGGGGAGATTTGGGGTCACAGCAGCATCAGGGGGTTTGGTGGCAGGGCTGGCCAAAATTTCACAGACATTCCCTGGGACATGAGGGGAACATGTGGCCAGCAGCTGTGTCCTGCTGCTGCAGGGGGAGGAGGGACGAGCTCTGTGGGGCACCTCCCCTCCTGTCCTGCTGCTGGTGACATCCCTGTCCCACGTCCCATGGCACAGCAAACCTCAGGAGAGCTCAGCCCTGGGGAATGGGGGAGAGAAGGGGTGAAACACAGGGAAGGTTTATCCTCAGGGTGTCCCTTGGCAGAGCCACCATCCCTGCTGCCTCAGCAGGGACAGGGACCAATTAGTGGGTGAAAAGGGATGTGGCAGGTGATGCCCAAATGCTCGTTGAGGAGCCTGAGATGAGCTCAGTTGGTCAGGGCACGATGCTAATAATGCCAAGGACTTGGGTTTGACCCTGGTAGGAGCCAGTCAATTAAGAGCTGGACTTGATGATCCTTGTGGGTCCCTTCCAACCCAGAATGTGCTGTGGAACTGGTGTGGACAGTGCTCTCCTGCAGACACACAAGGTCTTGAGTGGCTTCCCTTGGCAGAAGCTGAGTGTTACCTGGGGCTGGAGACCTAAAGAAGGCATGGGTTGGGTTTCTGCTGCCTGAGCAGCCGTGTCCTTACCCACAGTGGCCGTCTGGAAGTGGGCAGAGAGGAAGACAGCGGTGAAGCAGACGAAGGCTGACATGCAGGTGGCGTCCTTGCCGTTCCTCCGGCAGTCCTTGGTGAAGATGTTGATTTTGGGGGGCTCGAAGCGGATGCTGGTGTTGATCTGGACCACACTCCGGGACCTGTGGGGGCAGAGAAGGTGGAGGGATGAGATGTGGCACATCACCAGCATCCTACAAGTCTCCCACAGCTCCAATTTGTGCTCCTCACACCTCTTCTCTCTTTCTCTCAAGGTCAAGAAGGTGGTGAGGAAGAGCAAAGACCCCTTGTGTGCACGTGGCACCCTCCAAGGCAGACCCCAGGGTGGCCCATCTCGGCTCAGCACAGCCACCCTCCATCCCAACAGCTTCAAGAGGCTTTCCAAACATTAATTAATATTTAAAAATATCAAATTGTTCTTGTCGAGTCAGACCAGAGGGAGCCTGGGCAAATCACCACAAATCAACTGGCTGGTTTGAAACTCCTGGAGAACCAATGGTGAGATTCAGTGCAAAAACCCCCTCTGGCATCTTTCTAGGGCTCAAGAGCATTGAAATCTCACAGTCCCTCCCACCAGACAGGGGGTCATTACTCTAGAAAATGGGTCAGATTGTGGGGAAATCAGTTTTCCTTTGAAAAATCCCAGAACACTGCAAGGAGAGGTGGGCAGAGGAGGGTGCCAAGGCAGAGCCAGCTCACCACAGCAGCACAGCATTGCCCAGGGAGCCCACGGCCAAGTCGACGAGCCCGTCCTCGTTGAGGTCCAGCTGCCCGTGGATGCTGCATCCAAAATACATCAGGCCTGGAGCAAGGTCAGCAGCTGCAATCCTCTGGAAAGGAATGGGCACAGTCCAGGCTGGGCTCCAGCAGGGGCATCCCTGCCTGCCAAGGCTTTCCCATCCAGCCTCCACCACGCTACAGATGATGCCCCTTCCCAAGCACCAACCATGAACTTCCAGGGAATGGGAACAGTGTCTTTTTGGAGACACCACCTAGAGATTCCTGCTGAATTTACTCTGTTTATTTACTGTCTCTCACAAGTGGGAGAAATACATAAATAGCAATACATTATTTATGTATTTATTTAGAAGGAATAAATAAATCTCTAGCAAGCCCTTGCACTGAGTGCTGAGCACCACCTCTAATTTCAAGCATGTTTTCCATCCTTTATAGAATCATGGGATAATTTAGGTTGGAAAACCATCTAAGATCATTGGGTCCAACCAGCACCACTGGCCACCACTAAACCAATGTCCCCAAGTGCCACATCCACAAGGTTTTTCCCTGCAGGGATGGTGACTCTACCACTGCCCCGGGCAGCTGTGCCAGGGCTTGAATTCCAGTGTTTGGTCTTGGATGTCCATAATTGTTAAAATTCAATATTGCTCATGCTCTATCAGTCCTTAAAATGGGCTTAAATGACACAGAGGATGAGACAATGCAAGCACCTGCTTGTACTTCTTCAGGATGGTCTCCTGGAAGCCGAGGAAGACGTAAATGGCTCCCTGGTGCTCGTCCTCCAGAGGTGCCCCCACCACCAGGTCATTGTAGCCGTCCTGGTTGAGGTCGGGCACGGCGGCGATGCAGGAGCCGAAGCGCGAGTTCTGGTAGCTCTGCAGGTCCACCAGGGCTCCACTGGCACTGAAGCTGTTCTGCTGGGCCAGCCAGAGGCAGAAGGGAGCAAAACAAGCCCCAGAGCATCAGCAGTAGCTCGGCAAGAGGAGAAACCCCTCAAAGCAAAGGACCAGGATGCAGTGGTGTGGGAGCCATGTGTCCAAGGAAGGAGGGGAGAGCATTCTGGGGCTCTGGGACTGGAGCACATCCCTGGGGAAGGTGAGCCCCTGAGCCCACAGTAGCCCCGTGCCTGCTTTGCCTTCCTTTTATAACATCCCACAGAAATAATTGCATCAAATCTGTGTGTTAGTGATGGGGACCCCACTGCTCCAGATGGGATCTGCATCCTTAGATAGAGAGCACGACCTGCTTGCTGCCCACGAGCTCCCAGAGCCTCATGGATCTGGCTCAGAAAGCGCATTTTGACTCAGGTTTGAGGGTGGCAGAAAAGCTGGTCCTGCCCCAGAGCACCACTGGGCACCAGGGAAGGGGACAGGGGTGGCACATGTCCCATCCCTGTGGCAGAGGGACAGACCTTGTGCCCTGTGCCTGGCCCAGCCTCGGGGTGCCCTTGCAGGGCAGGGGTTTGGGGGAGGCAAAGTGGGTGGGGAGTGTTTCTTCTGAGAGACACCCACGCTGCAAAGCCCCTGTTTTGAGCCCTGGGGACAGCAGGACCTCACTCTGCACCTCCTGCCCCACCAGCTGTGGTGTTGGATGGAAACTGGTGGGCACACAAGGGTGACACCAAGGGGCACGGCTGCCACCACAGTGCCCAAACGCCCTGTCCCTTGTCCCAGTCACTGCCCAGTGCTGCCACGTACCTCCTGCAGGGTGTACACGTAGACCTTCCCCCTCTCCCTGCCCTCGCTGAAGTACATGGGGGCTCCCACCAGCAGCACGTCGGTGACGCCGTCCCCGTTGACGTCGAGCGAGTTGATCTCGCTGCCGTAGTAGGAGCCGATCTGGAGGGGACACGATGGGCTGGGAGCGATGCCACCCTCCCTGCTGGGGACATTCCAAGCCCTGTCCCTGCCCCAGCCCCACGGTTTGGAGCTGTGGGTGCAGTGACAGCCAGGGCATGCTCAGCTGCCCACGGATGTCGAGCCATTTCAATGGGACAGTTTGCAAAGTGAAGGGTTTGGGTTGGTTTTGCCATGGGGGAAAGTCAGTGCAGCATTCCCAGCTGGCATTACCTGCTCTCCTTTCAGGGCCTGGTGGATGGTGAGGTTCCTGTTGCTGTGCATGCTGAACAGGATCACCTTGCCAGTGTGGTTGAACCGGGGAGCTCCTGCCACGTAAATCCGCTCGTGCTTGGTGGATATGACGGAGGAGACGGTGTAACCTGGAACGGGGCAGGGCACAGGGTGACAACCCCCAGGTCCCCAAACACCAGCTGCTCCTTAATATTCCCGGATTCCTCACTGCAGGCAGTGGGAAAGAGCCCAGCTGAGCTCCCACACGCTGCCATGGACACTCCTTGAGCACAGCTGGGACTCCAGGTCCTCACAGCAGAGCCTGGGGACACTCTGCTGTCACCCCATGTGTCCCAGGGCTGTTTGTGTCCCCAGGGAAGAGCCCCGATGTGCTGGCAGGTGACCCCCAGCATCCCACCCTGCAGGGCAGCCTCATCTCCAGAGAGAGGCTTCATTTGCCAAGCCAGGCTGATATTTTTACTCTGGAGCTGCACATGGAATGGATTAACCCAGCAGGTATTTCCTCCCTAGGCATGAAATTCCATCCCTGCTTTTAAACCATTCCAGGAAGCGCTGTGGATGACCCGGGCTGGCTCTGGCTCAGCTGGTTCAGAATTTAAATCCCTTTTGTGCTGCACACCAAGGTCAAAGCCGGGCCCTTCCCAGGTGAGGATGCTCCTGTGCTGCACCCCACAGGTCTCCCACCGGTGGAATTCCAGGCACAGAACCACCCTGGCATTAGGAATATGTTGTTCTTCCCATTATTAAGCAGAAAATCCTGAATTCCCCCCTGGCAGCACGGCCTCATTCGCTTTTCTTACCTAAATATGCCCCATGATTTTTCAGCTCCTCCGGGAACTCCTGGAGATAAGATTCCCTCAAAGGGATGACCTTCCCACTGCTGGTTTCCTTCAGGACAGCTCCGTTCCAGTCGTAGGCTCCCACTGCTCCCAGCAGGATCCCGTCCTGTGGGACAGCAGGAGGAATCTGAGGGCATTTCTTGCCAAGTGGAGGCAGCTCCCCCTCACCCTTCCCACAGGGACCAAGGAAACCATTCTTCAAAGCACACCTGGAATGCTGGAGCTTTTTAAACATCTGGAATGGCACGTCAACCCTACTCAGATCTTTTCAGGCTGCTTTTGCTCCCCAGAAAAGCCCAGACAATTCCCTGCTGGCTTTTCTCTGAGCAGCCCCCTGCACTGACAGTGCCTTCCTCCACATATCCCAGCACATCCTTGCCAAGAGGTTGTGGCATCAGGAGGAGCTGCTTATGCACTTCTTAATGATTTAACTTCATAATTAGTGATTGACCGTGGTCCCCACCTCCCCCCTGCAGTGGTTGCTCAATAGCACAAGGTGCCCCTTTGCATGGAAAGAGGGAAAAAAACCCCACATTTCCTCTCTTACTTCCACAACGTGTGAGGAAAATCCAGTCTGGGACATTTCCAGGCCAAAGGAGATCTCGTTCTTGTTGGTTCCTTGAAAAACAAAAGGGAATTTGTGTTTCATGGAGAGTTTTGTTCCCGGGGGGCTGAGCAGGGTCTCGGTGGGTCGGGGTGGGAGGAACACAAAGGAGCTCAGACCCCACAGATCACAGAACCATGGGATGGGTTGGGTGAGAAGGGACCTCAAAGCCCACCCAGTGCCACCCCATGCCATGGGCAGGGACACCTCCCACCAGCCCAGGGTGCTCCAAGCCCCGTCCAACCTGGCCTTGGACACTTCCAGGG
>JAWWEW010000017.1:1395796-1416407 GCA_035583185.1 Anabacerthia variegaticeps | reverse complement strand
ATAAATCTCTATGTGTATATATATATAAATCTCTATGTGTGTATGTATATATATTTATATTCATATGTAACAGAGTATATATAATTCATATATAATATAGAAAACTATTTCATATATACCCATGTATGGTTTTATATATTTACAGAGTAATAAATGTGTATCATATATGAATTATAGATATTCTATTAATATGAATATAAACATATATTAATGTATACATATTTCTAGATGCAATTCATATATATATAAATCATATACATATCAATCATATACACACACACATCCCATATATAAAATAGAATCACAGAATATGCTGAATTGGAAGGGACCTACAAGGAGCATCCCAGACCTCTTAGGATATGCATTAAACCCATCTCCCTGTTACACAGCTCTCTGAGCTCAGTCACAGGAGCACCCTCCTGCCTCCCCACGCTACCACAGAGCCCCCTGGCACCCCCTGTCCCCCCCTGGTCCCCCATTGCTCACCAGAAAGCTGCTGTCCCTGGGGTTGGTGGCCAGGCTGAGGCCGAGCCGCATGTTGTCCTTCCGCTCCGACACGTTGGAGAGTGTCACCCGTCCTGGGGACAGAGGAGCTGGTCAGGCATAGCTGGATGTCCCAGCCCACCCCCAGAGCTGTGCCCAGGGCAGAGCTGGCACACAGAGCTGGCTGTGCCCACTCAGTGCTTTGGGTGGTTTTGGAAGCAGTTGGTAAGAAAAGAATTGGTTTTTTTCCCTCAATACCACAATCAAGAAGGAGAAAAGTCTTCCAGGGAATGAGGCTGTGGCTTTTTAGGAACCAACCTCTCAGAGGGGCTCAGTCCCACCATTTACTGCCAGTTCAGCAGGCATTTGGTGGCTGATGTGTGTCTGTGCAGTGCTGTGGATCCCATGTCACAGCTCCAGAATGGGAACAGCCCCAGAATGGGAGCAGCCCCCAAAATGGGAGCAGCCCCCGCACTCTGTTGCTCCAACAGCCCTGAGCTGTGAGCCAGCTGTGCCATATCCAGCCACTGCTTTGCCTCGGGGCTCTGGGACACAGATCCCCCCAGCCCAGGGCTCCCCCTGTGCTGCTTGGCCTGAAACTGGAATCATGGACTGCCAGGAGGGGTTGGGTTGGAAGGGCTTATAGAAGAAAGGTCTCCTCATACCCAAACTAAACCTTCCCTGGTGCAATTTGAAGCCATTCCCCTTGCTGAGGTTTAAACTGAAACCCAGCAGGTTTCAGCACCTCCCTGTTTGTCCCTGTGGACCAGCTGCAGTTGTGCCTCTCACCTGCACACCCTGAACTGATTCAACGTGGATCTGCAGCAAACCCAGGAAAAAAGGGGCTTCATCCCATGTCCTGAGTCCTTTGGGGTGCTGGCTGTGGGTGCCAAGAAAAAAGGGACTTTATCCCATGTCCTGAGTCCTTTGGGGTGCTGGCTGTGGGTGCAGCCACCCCATTCTGGTCCCCAGGGATGTGACCCCCTGAGATCAGAGCCCTCCATGGGCACAGGGATGTTCCTGCTCCTGCTGCCCACCCAGTGAGGGAGGGCATGGGCAGATCCCTGTTCCCACATCACCTCCTGCCTCTCCAGCTTGGCATCCCCCCAGGGCAGCTCCCATCTGCTTCCACTCAAGGGCCCCGGTGGATTGTGCTAACTAGACAAGTTGATTTGGAATAAAACAAAATAGGAACTGCTCTTGTCATTTGAAACTCGTTCCCAGTGGGGAAAAAAAAAAAAAAGATTGCTTTTTAGCAGGATTCAAATTTAAACACACAAGAGACTTATTTCCTAGAAGAGGCTCGGTGTTGTCATCCCAAATAATGAAAAAGAGAGAGAAAAAAAACCCCAATGGTTAAAAAATATATATATTTGGAGCTAATCAATGAAATATTGCAGATGAAGCAAAGCTCCTCCTCTCTTATCAGATCTGGTAGAAACCCAGGAGAGCTGAGATTCGTAATGATAAAAAATGAAGTGAGAGCAGCAGCTGCTCCAGTGCCAAAAATCCCAGACCTCACCCCAAACCCAAGCAAAGCTCCTGGGGACCATGAGAAAGTCCCCAGCTCTCTCATTCCCTGCTGAGACAGGGTGTGCCTGTGGGATGCCCCAAACTGGGCACCCTGTGCCCCCTGTGCCTGTCACTGCTCCAGCCTGGGAGGGAACATCCCAATATCCTGCACCAGGCTGAGAAACCCCGAGGAAGGTCCCATCTCCCCACCCAGGAGGTGGGAGTGGGATGTCAGTGGGAGTGGGGCACCCCCAGGGTCCCTTCTGCTGCACCAGCAGTGATGGGGCCCAGGGGTGGGGTGGCTGGGTGATAATTCCCCAAATCCCATGGGGCCAGGCTGAGTCCTGGCATTTAAAAACCCTAAAACTTGCCTGTGCCCAGGAAACCCTCTGAGATGGGCACACTGTCCAGCCATCCCAGGGGAGGGAATACAGAGGCTTGTGGGACATTACCCATTGACAAATTTATCCTCATCATTTAATAAACCAGTTTAAGTTGTATTAAATAATTATTTTTTTAATTCCATGCTGTTCAATTTAACCCTAAAACTGCTTCGAGCTCAGCACCAGGAACAACACAAACACCTGAACTTATCCCTTATCCAAAAACCCTCCTAAAACACCCAGACCTCACGCTTTTGGGGACAATCTGGGCAGCACAACTGGGTCCATGTTTAGAGACCAAGCCCAGAGCCAGGACAAAGAGCACACCATGACAAGAACAGGTTAATACCCCCCTTAGGAGCCCCCAGGGCCGTACCCAAGTTGAGTTTGGTGCAGTTGCTGTGGCTGTCGCTGGTCACGGGGCACTTGTAGACATCTCCTGTCTTCTGCTGGCCATTGGTTTCGTAGGGAGCTCCCACCACCAGCCTGGGGAGAGAGGGGTCTGTCAGTGCCCAGAGGAGGAGAATCCCTGGGAGAAAGGGGTGCCCAGCCCAAATCCCCTGCTCGTGGCTCAGGAGGTGCCAGCACAGGGTCCCTTGATGGGGGACACCACGGATGAACAGTTGGGTGTCCAGTGGTGGGTGAGGATGTTGGGTGTTCATCTGCTCTTTAAAGTAAGAGGAGCTGATAGAAATAGAACCCCAAGCTTCCAGCAGGGATACAGGTCTCCAGCCAGGATGTATCTGGGACATCACAAGCATTTTTCTCACTTTTTCTTCTGGACTTGACCAGCAAACCAGCAAACCAGAGGAGGAAGAGAGCAGGGCCTGAGGAATGTGCCCATTCCTGCCAGGCTCACTCAAAAACACCCCGAACCACGAGTTGTTGGCACCTTCTGCTCCCAATGTGTCAGCCCAAAATAAATCTGCTTTTTCTTTTGCCTTCAAACTCCTATCCACGGACACAACTGTCCGAGTCTGGATCTCCAGATAAACAGGAGCTCTTTTGTTCCACACAGCCCTTCCCAACAGCTGGCAGAGCCCAGGCCCCAGCACAGATGTTCCCTGTTAGACCAGAAATGGTCATTCCAGCCAGTGCTGCTTCTACAAAGACACTAAACACTCATTCTTTTCTTCCAGCGCTATGAAAGGGAATTGCTCACCAAAGGACAAGCTCCAAAATCTAAGGCTTCTCATGGAAATACTTCCTGTCTTACAGCTTTAGTGTTAACGAGGGGATTAATTAGGGGAAAACAACATCTGGAGCTGTCAGCATCCAGAAGCTTGGGGAAGGCTGGGACCTTCTCCCTGAGCTGCAGGAGGGGTTTGCTCGTGTCCCTCAGCCTCTGTCACACCATCAATGTCCATTTGCTCCTGGTCAGAGAGGAGAGGGAAGGTGGAGCTGGAGGATGTGGGAGAGGGAGAGGAAAAGACCTTGGAGATGCAAAGGAATAAAGGTTGAGACACCTCAGGTGTTCTCCTTGTGCAATTCTGAATTCCCAGAGAATTGAACACAGATGGGATTTAACATGACCTTCTCAGAGCAGCTCCCCACCTTACCTGAGGCTTTCCCAATAATTAATATGTTAATTATTAATTATTAATAGAATCACCCCACCCATTCAGAAACATTCCTGAACCCCAGGGATCACCAAGTCCAAGTATCTCTCTCAACCGTGTGATGGTGATGAGGACAACCCACCCATTCCCGAATCCTCCAGCGATGTCAGGGCTGGGAGCTCAAAGAAAACGCAAATATTTCCCGCCTGTGCCACGAATGCAAAGGGCTGTGGAGCTCACGAAACCGGAATTCTTGTCTCCCAAAGACAATGGCATTGTTTCCCCTTCTCCGTTCAACGGCAATGATTCATTAGCTGAAGCTGTCAAACCCTCACGGAAACTTGGCAGCTTGGGAAGAGGCTTTTCCAGCTGTTTGGAAGGTGGTGGTTGCAGGGATGCTGCTCCACTCCCCAGCTCACCACCTCTTCCCTGACTCGGTGGACTGCAAACCTGTGCTTTAAATGTGATTTTTTTTTTACCTTAAAAAGAAGTAAAAACCCCCGATCCCAAGTTGTCCAAATAACTCCAAATACTCAAATATCCCAAAATACTCAAATCACCCAGATCACCCGAATTCCCCAGATCACCCAAACCTCCCCAAAGCCAGCTGCACATTCTGCTGCAGCATTCCTGGCTCCATCCCAGCTCTCCCACTCCCCACACAGCCCTGGGTGATCCCGGAGCTGCCCCTGGTGCTCCCTGGAAAGCTGCAATAAACCCCCCTGGCTCTGCAAGGAGCTCTTGCGTCACGGCTTGGCTTATAAAAGAAGCTTTAAAGGAAAATGAGAACCAAACAAGCCCTCCCTCGCCTTCCTTTTCATGCCCTGCTCGTGGGGAAAACAAAAGGGAAAAAATAAAACGAGGGATTAAGTGGGAGAAGCACAGACTGCTCAGGGCAACATGTCTGGGGACGTATTTTTAACTTTCATCCTGGGGGAAAAAAATGAAGAGAGGAAAACCAGGCTGGTGAGGGAAATAGCAGAGGAGCTCCAGTGCTCTGGGCTGGGTCCTGCTTCCCGTTCTCCTGCCTGGGCTGGCAGTGGGATGGGATGGGATGGGGTGGGATGGGATGGCTGTGGCCACCGTGCAGGCTCACAGCAACATCCTGGAACGGGTTGGGTTGGAAGGACCTCAAAGCTCATCCCATCCCACCCCCTGCCATGGGCAGGGACACCTCCCACCAGCCCAGGTTGCTCCAAGCCCTGTCCAACCTGGCCTTGGACATTCCAGGGATGGAGCAGCCACAGCTTCTCTGCACAAGAATGATGTGCCAAGCTCAATTTGCCTATTTTTGCACTGTTTTGAAGGATTTTGTTACACGTGCACAGCCTAAAATCACAGATATTCACGATTATTGGATTATTGCTTGTTTTTTTTCCTCTCAGTCAAAACACTTCCCGGTGAAATTCCCTGTGTCACAGACATTAATTCACATCATTTAGGCTGGTACTGAACCCAGGAAATTAGGGTTGGCTGGATCAGATCTCCTGGAAAAACACCCACCGCCGATTTGAAGGCATCCTGATGGAGAAGCTTCATCCAGTCCCTATTTCATTTCTTATTCTGTTTTTGCACAAATAATTCCCACCTATTGCCCCAAAGGTGCTCCTGGCTTTCCCCAGCACCTTTGCCTGGCTGTACCTCAACCCTTCCCCTCATTCTCATGATGTTCCTCAGGGTCCCCCAGAGACCCCTCAGCCTCTTTGCATCCAGCAAATTCCTGATTTTTGGAGGGAATAACCCCCTTGGCACAGCTCCCTCCCTGGTACGTCGTGGAGAGGTTGCAAAGCTCATTTTGAGCCTTCAGGTATTTTGATTAAAGCTCATTTTGAGCCCTCAGATATTTTGGTTAAAGGAAAAGAACTCAGGAGAGGAAGGTATGTCTGATGACCCGGGAATGTGGGGATTAGGGAGGAATGCAGAAGCCACTCTGCTTTTCACAGGACTTTTCAATCAATGGGACACTTAATCTCCTGCAAGGCAAATTCACTTGCAGTTAATTTATTCAAGATGGAACTGGATGAAGAAGTGATTAAGGAGGTTCAGGAAAGAGAGAGTTCAGCTGTGGAAAACTTTGAGTGGGATGGGAGCAGCTTGCAGGGAGAGGGACAGAGGAATGGACTCCCAAATGTTTTTCACCACATTGGGAACAGTGGAAAAACACCCACAGTGGGAGTCCAAGGAGAGGCAGGAATGGTGGAGAATGTGGGACCTGCAGTGAGTTCCTGGGGCTGCCAGCAGCTTCCTGGGCAGCCTCTAGCAAAGCATCTGCTCAGCCTTTGGTCCTTTTCCCAGATTTTGAGCAAGCTGAGGAGCACAGGCAGTGTGGGACGTGGTGCTGGGGATCCCACTGGCCACTCCTGCTCACCACCAGCAGACAAAACCCGTGTGTTGGTGACCAAGGGCCACCACAAAACCACCCGTGGGACCGACACCTCTCTGGCTGAGGGCTGGGCAACCTCCAGGTCTCAGGGAGGGAGTTTGGGGTGATGGGGGTTGTTTATCCAACCACATCCTTCCCCTGGCAGTGCCTGATGCCTCTCATGCCACTCTGGGCACACCTTCCCAGCACCACCTTTGGGCTGGCTCAGCACCAAGGAGCCCTCAGGTGCATTCTTGGTGCTTCCAGGGGCATCACACCCTTTGCAAGGCAGCTTTGCCCACTGAACCCCTGCCAAGCCCTCCCTGGGCAGCAGCACTCTGGGTGGAGGCACCAGAGCCTCCCTCTCACCCCTCCAGTCTCCCTGCTCTCCCCACACTGCCCCAGTTACCTGCAAAGGGCACAGCAGTCCCTGAGCTCCGTCCCCACATTTGGTGCTTTTAGGGGATTTTCCCACCACCAAAAGCAGCAAATCCTCGCTTTGAGGTCTGGGTCCCACTGACCCCTCAGTGTTCCCTATCCAGACCCTGGACATGGGCTTTGTGCCATCCCTGTCCCCTCCTGCCACCAGCACACTCAGGCACCCCTTGGTGTTGTTTTTCTCCAGGCTGATCAATGTTTTCTCCACTTTCCAACAAACCCTCTCCTTAGGCATGGAAACACAAACACCCGGCATTCCCACAGCTGCTCCACACACTCATCCCACTGGGAATGTCGCTCCTGATTACCTGGCAAACCCCTCCATCTGCCCCATCCAGGGGAGAGCCCCGAGGGGACCCAGGGCAGGGGACAGGCAGGGTCAGGGTCCTGCACGTGGCCACAAAGCCACACGATGGCAGGTTGCAAACCCGCTGCGGTCAGCACGAGTGGCACTGCCCTGCCCTTCCTGGGGACACTTTTCCCCTTTGGCTCTGGGATGCTGCCTCAGGGAGGTGCTCACAGGCCAGGCTGGTGGTCACTCCCCGTGGGCTGTGCATGTCCCTCGGGTCTCGTGGGGTCTCTGCCTTCCCTCTGGAGGATCCCCAAGCAAGCCCCGAGACTCCAGTGCCCCCCAGGTGGCTCCTGCCCTCCCCAGTGACCCATCACCAGTGCTTTTTGGGGGTTCCCCACCCCTCTGCTCCTGGGGACACCCTTGGGCACCAGCTCCCATAATGTTGCCCCATCCTTGGGAACGTTCAAGGCCAGGTTGGAGCAACCTGCTCTAGTGGAAGGTGTCCCTGGTGTGGTGGAGCGAGATGAGCTTTGAGAGCCCTTCCAACCCAAACCATTGGAACCAAGGCCAAGAAGGGGGCAGCAGGAGATGGGCACCCCGTGCCTGCAGCCTGTGGTGGGAGGCAGAGCCGTGAGCAGAGTTATCCCAGCACTGAAGGAACCCTCTGCAGCTCCATCCCCTCTCACCAAAATAATCTGAGTGCTGGGGCAGTGGCCAAGCCACAGGAGAGCCCAGCCAAGAGAGCCTCTCGCAGTAGTAGGGAAACAGCAACCCCTGGAACTGTTTTTCCAGATCAGCACAATTATAGCTCCAAATCCAGCGAGCAGATTTTGCTCTCCCTTCTCCCCCGCCCTCCTTTTCCCTTGGCCGTGCTCAGACTGGCAACGTCATGTCTGTGCCTGGAGCAGCCACAGGGATGGGGTCGGGGCTGCCCCTCTCCAGGAGCCCTTGGGAAAGGGGGGGAGCTCTGGGGGGCTCAGAGGGATGACTTTTTTGGGGGAGTTTGGGGGGCAAACCCTGCAGTGAGACTTCACAGCTGCAAAGTGGGGTTGGGACAGCACGGGACAGGAGCTCAGGATGGGGACAGCAGCTCGGGAGCATCCTGATCACTGGCCCCCCAGACTTGAAGCCCACTCCCCAAGCCAGCAGATGAGTGAATCCCTGCCCTCAGCCAGCTTGGGAAGGCTGTATTTATTATTTGTGTGGCTTCGGAGGGCTAAGGGATGTTTATTCCCAGGGCTTTCCTTCCACAGCCTGTTCTTCTCAAGCTTCATTTTTCGCATAGCTGGAACGCTTCACTCCACAGCCACAGCTGGGCCTGGCACTCGTGGGGAGCATCAGGGATGCTGCCATCGCCCCACGGAGACACAGCCCACCCCCTGGACCCCCTTCCCTCTCCTCCTTCTGTCCTGAGGGGTCTGGTGGCAATGGGAAGCTGAGGACAGTGGTTGGACATGTGAGAGGAGGGAATCGTCCCTCCTTAGGGAGTGACACAGCTCCTGCTCGTGGGGTGACAGGGGGCAATCAAGACAAACAATTGGAAGGGGAGAGAAACAACGGAGAGAACTTTTTTTCCCCTTTTTCACCTGCTCTTGGACCTCTGAAAACCTTTTTCTTCCAAACTCAACGTGCTTCCAGTTTGTGTTGGCCACAGACATCCCTGAGCACCACGAGAAGGGCACCCCTGAGATGGGAACTTCCACATTTCATGGACATGCATCCCAAACCCTGTGCACGTTTGAACACACTTATTTTGCCCAAATAAATCCATCCCCACCACCAAACCACTCTGGATTTGATTCACACCTTAAACAGCCCCAAATGGCACAAACCAAAGAGTGACTTGGGACAGAGGAGCAGCACTGAGTCAACTCACCACTTCAGGTCAACACCACAATCACCTCCATCCTCACAGGAACCCCCCAAAACTCCTGCCAGGTCATTTTGCCCCCAAAGCAGCAGCACAGGGAGCTCCCATTCCCCCCAGTTTCCCCAAAGATGCCCAGCCCTGGGCACTGGGGAAGCTCCGATCCCACAGTCCCTGGTACTGCCTGAGTGTTGCTGCACAAAGCCCTGGTGCACTTTAGGATGAATTTCAGTAACCTCATCATCTTTTCCACTCACAGACTTGGAGAAGGCACCACCAGCTTAATGAAAAAGAGAGAGAAAGTGTCGAGAGGGGGGTTTGAAACCCACTCAGCGCTCTGGGAGACATCGGAGAAAACACCCCCCAAATCCCCGAGCTTTTCGAGCTCTGTATATCCAAGAGGATTTCTTTTTCCCCCTCGAGTTTAATAATCTGAATGCTTTCCTCCTGGATTTTCCGCTCTCTGGGTTGGAACTACAGCCCTCACGTGCAAACGATGGGTTGAAAGGTTTGAAAAAGGGAAAAAAGTCATTAAAAACACGGGGGGAGAATATTCTCTGTACGTTTGTACACACCTCTGTGTGCCTTTCCACACACCTCTAGACATATCTTTCTATACATCTGAGCTGCCCTGAAACCCTCCTAACACCCTCCCCGGCAGCCAA
This sequence comes from Anabacerthia variegaticeps, assembly GCA_035583185.1. Classification (NCBI taxonomy): domain Eukaryota; kingdom Metazoa; phylum Chordata; class Aves; order Passeriformes; family Furnariidae; genus Anabacerthia; species Anabacerthia variegaticeps. Next base: position 1,406,846 of record JAWWEW010000017.1, on the reverse strand, counting down.
AAGCAGCATTAAGAAGCTCAGACTGGAGAAGAGGTGCCAAAGTCCTCGGATTCCAAGCCCGGAATTTGGCAGCCAGAGCCCCGCACGTCGTCGGAGCCCCAACCACAGGAGCTCCTGTGAGAACCACCAAGTTCCTCCCAACCTTCCCGTCTTCCTGGGATTCTGATGAATTCCTCTGGCATGGCACTGAGAGATGCTCATCTGGCTGCTGCTTTCCCAGCAACTGGGGTTTCATGGGAACATCTCCCTTTCTCCTGCCAGCTCCTGGGGCTGGCTGGGGCTCGGGACAATCATTACCCTGCTCTCTCTCTGAACGTCCTTGGTTTGTGCTCTGGAGGTTTGGGCTGCTCAGTCATCTCTCCTTTAACCAGGGTGAGTCACGGTGGCTTCATTTTTTCACTGTGTCCACATATTTAATAGACATTTTGGGCTCCATAATTGCAGATTTAAATAATGCTGGACTTACGTGTACACGTATGTATATCTGTACTCTGCTGCTGTGCAGAGAAAGTCCCTTTTTTCATGCAGAGGAACCCAAACCAGAGGAAAAGAAAGCTGTGCCCTGCCTGATGTTGGCAGGAGAAATGGGAGAACGGACAAAATAAGCCAGAGCTGGTCTTTGCTGCCGGGGAAAGGAGGGGAAAATTCCTCCTTTCACTCATCCCCAGGACTTGACCATCTCATCAGTGATGGTGGCAGCTCCAAGGCATGAGAAGAAGCAAAAGAGACCCCAAATGGCACAGGAATTGGAGTCCCTGTGCTTGGATCATGGATAAAACAGCACCTACAAGTACAATTGGGCTGAAAATATTCCCCAAGTGGGTATTTTCCACCCCTCTCCCTCGGAGAGCTCCCTTTGGGCAGAAATCCCTGCAGGCACCGAACATCCAAGGGCTGCTCTGCTGCTCGTGTCCCCAGGGAAAGCAGGCCCTGAGGGGTGGGAGGGAGTCACACAGAATCCCTCATAAATTCTGGGATGTTTTGGGTGGGAAGGGATCTTAAAGATCATCCCATCCCACCCCCTTCCATGGCTAAGGACACCAAGGACACCTTCCTCCAGCCCAGGTTGCTCCAAGCCCTGTCCACCCCAGCCTTGGACACTTGCAGGGATTTGGCATGCCTAGGATGAAATGAGATATGGCACAGGGCTGCTCTCCAGAAGAAGAGACAGGGAGGAATGCCATGGCAGAGACACTTGGTTCCTGTTCCTTCTCTGCCTCTGAGAACCACCATTCCTGAACGTCCTTTCCTGGGCTCAGCCCTGACCTGGCAGGACCTCAGCAGAGCTGGAGCCCCCAGCAGGAGCCAGCACAAATACCATGGAATGGTTTGGGGTTGGGATCCGTTCCCGAGGGGAAATATTTCACATTTTATTCATCTGGCAAATGAAGAACTCCCGTGCTCTTCACCAACGCCATCCCACCACCTCACAGACATCCCACGGAGCAGGTGAGGGATGGACACTCCCTGTGGAATTAGGCACAGAGCAGCACCCAGATGTGCTCCAGGGAGCTGAGGACAGAAGGCTTCATGCCAAGCAGAGCCACCTCATCTGTTCCCACGAGCTCCTCACCCAGGTCCCCAGCACAGGACATTGCAGGGGTTTGTTTTATTGCCTGGAATGACTCGAGAGAGAGGAGTGTTTATGCTCCATTGACTTTGGCCATGAGCTGCCTAAAATTCTTTAGCCCCAAGAAAGCACTTTTTTGGGTAAATAACCACATTCTCAAGCAAAGAAAAGGTAGAGAACTCTGTCCCATCCAGATGTTTCTGAACTCTTAAGTATAAGCTGCTCAATTGGGAAACAGTCCCATATTGCACAGGTTCATGGACAGTGAGAGGGAAAAGACCCTGAGAGACCCCCTGGCCCAGCTCTCAGGGAGCACCAGGGTCCCCAGAGCCCCAGGGCTGCAGCAGCACCAGCACCCCAGGAACAGCAGGCAAAATTCCATTTGGGAAAACCACACAAGCCTTGCAGCAAACAGGGCTCAGAGCCAGTGGAAAGAGTGACCACAACCGGCCCCAAAATTCCATTACCCAGAAGCATCAGCTCAGCTGGAGGACACAAGAGGGGATCCAGCCCCGTGTCCCCCACCAGCCCCAGGCATGGAAAGGCAGAACAGGTCTGATCCCTGAGCTCCAGGAGCATCCATGTGCAGTTCTCTTGCTGCCTCAAGCCTGGCTGTCACCCACTCATGGGACAGATCCTCCCATAACTGCATTGCAGAGAATGTCACGGGCTTTTGAGCTGCCCTGGTCACCACAGCATCCAGATGTGCTGCTGGAGAGCACCAAGGGGCTCTGCCAACAGCTCTGCAGGACCAGCCCTGATGAGCAGCAAAACCCCCCATGAAACCCAAACCCTGAGCAGGGCCCATCCAAGGCTCATCTCCCGTTCCTGATGGACACGGGCAGGTCTGAGCACTTCTGCAGAGCAGGCCCTGATGGAAACTACATAACACAGGATGGCCCCAACCCAAAACTGAGATGGGTTTCCAGCAGTGTTGGAGTCCAAGGGGCTCCCAGGGATGAGGAACCTGCCTGGAGCAAAGCCCTGTGCACGGGAGGTGGAGGGGCAGGAGCCAGGACACCACTCTCTGTACACACACACCCAAAATTCACTGCTGTCCCCTCCCCAAACTCCTATTTTTGAGAGGAAAAGGGTCTCTCTTCTCTGCCTCTCTCAGCAGCAGCACCAGCAAACCTCAGTTTCCCCTGGAGCCACAGCACTTCCCACCCCAAAGAGGGGTCAGGTGGGGCAGGAGGAGACAGTGAGTGTTTTGGGAGGGTTGCTGAGGGCTCTCCAGAGCCCACTCACCATTTCTTGCCCCCGATGTCGTGCTGCTGCACCGTGTAACCAAAATAGGCTTCCTTGGAGCCAGCGATGATTTTGGGGCTCCTGGTGTCGATGTTGAAGGTGTCACCGAGCCCTGGGAGAGAAGAGAAGGATCCTGTCAAGCCAAGGGCTGAGCTGGGAGGAGAAAACACACCTTTGCCGTGGTCAGACACTGAGCAGGTCACCCCAAGAGGCTTGGTGGCCTCCATCCATGGAGATATTTGAACTCTAGCCGGACAGAGCCCTGCCAACCTGGACTAGATGACCTCCAGAGGTGCCTCCACCCTCAACCACCCTGGGAATGCTGCTCCCCCAGCTGTAAAACACGCCCCAGGAGGGTCCTACACGAGCCAGGGGTGGTTTGCCCCTGTGTGGCACAGCATTCCCACACCAGCCACAAAGAGAGGAGGCTGCAAGACCCAAAGCACATCAGACCCACCTTACCTGTGGCCACCCAACACTCCTCTCTGCAGCCCTGAGCCCCCAAGGGAGCAGCCAGCCCCAGGGCTGGAGCTTTAAGCAGGATCATTTAGGGTTTAGAGGCCACAGCTGCAGAAACCCTTCCCACCCACCTGCAAAGGGGGTCCACCCCAGCAGGCACCACCAGGCTCCTCGTGGCCACTGAGCCCATCCTGGCTGAGGAAAAGGAATCTTCCCCCAGGAGAGCAGGATCCCTGCCCATGACATCCCCTCTCCACCAGCCTGGTGCTCACAGCCCACACGGGACAAACTCCAAGAGCCACTTGCTGCCAGGGAGCAAATTTGGGGTGGTTGTTCTGGCAGCTCCTCCCTCTGTGAGGGGCCAGACCCAGCAGCGAGGAGGGAAGTCGAGGCATCAAGTGAATCCTGCCAGGACTGGGATGGTTCAAGGATGCTGGAAGTGCCTCTTTGCCTCTCCACGGGTGGAGGAGCTGCCCTGGATTGTGTGCACAGCCCCCCTGGCTGCATTCCATGGAGAAATGAGCTGGGGCAAAGACCCCTGGGCAGGGGGAAGAGCCCTGCCTGTTCCAGGGGGCTCTGGCACTGGGCTGTCTCTGTCACTGGTGGCTGTGAAATGCTGCAGCCACCCGTGTCCCATCCAGCACATCCCACATCCAGAGGCTTTCAAGCCATTCTATCCTATCTTCACCCAGAGCCAGGCTTTGGTTGGGACCAGCAGCACCCTCAAACCTTCCAGAGATGCAAATGCTTTGTGGTTAATACAATAAAGTGGGGGTTTCTTAATATGATTTTCCCCAGGGGTTTGTTTAGGCACAGAGGGACATTATCCAGGTCCCAGGAAGGAGCTGGTGCTGCAGAAGGGGACAAGGATAGCCGGGATATCCTGGTTCTTCATTCCCATTGGGACAGAAAGTAACTGCTGGGTGCTTAATGCCCATAAAAGATGTTGACATCCTCCTTAAGAACAGCAACAAAAGGCTCACGTTTGGTATTTATGGGGATATAAAGGAGCTGTCAGTAGGAGAGGCCGGGAATGCGGCTTCCAGGCAGAAAAATTCAGGATGGAAAGTGTTTTGCTGGGTAGGAATGTCAGGGATAAAGCTGCTTCTTGCAGTCAGAGGAACAAATGTGCAGCTTTGGCTCCGGGAGGAGGGAGAGGCAGAGTCTCGCCAAGGAGGGCTGAGGTAAGGAGCTCTCAGATCCTGCACAAAGAAATTCTAGAAAGCAGGGATCAAAAAAAAGGAGACAGGGATGAGAGCCAGCATATTTTGTGGTCCCTTGACCTTATTTAACATTACAAAACAAATTAAAACCTCCCCCGAGTTAACTGATACCCGGGGGAGAAACAGCGGGTGGGACTGGGCATCGAGGGGTGATGGGCGAGGGGAAGGGGGGTCACGAGGGGCTGGGGGCACCCTGGGGTGTCACTGCTGCCACCAGAGACACGGGGTGGCACCTGGAGCTGGCTGGAAAACCCACTGGAAGAGGGGGGACTTCTGGGGAGAGGGAGCTTTGTATTTCCAGCGGGTTCAATTCCAGGTTGTGTAGAAGCATCTTGGATGCAGAGCAAGGGATGGGTTTCCATCTGATTTATTGTGCATTAATCAGAGTTGCTCTGAGTTTGCACTGCAGAGCCCCAGGCAGATGGTTTTGGGGAGTGGGAACACTGGGATAAGCTGGGGAATCCCATCCCATGGCTCCTCGTTCTAGGATCACATCGTGGCAGGTAGGTCATGAAAAGCAACTCAAACCCTCAAACAAATGGCAGAAATATCCCCTGAAGTGGGAAATCTCTGAAGTGGGGGAACAGGGAGAAGAGCTGGGAGGGGCATCCCAGTCACAGCAGGTCCCAGACACCGGGGAAAGTGATGGGGCTGGAAAAGCAAAAGGATCTGGCAGCCAAGTTTCCAGGCACTGCATGGCAGAGGGGAGGACCCTCCAAAGCCCCACAGACGTGGGCGCATTCGAGGCACAAAGAAACCAAACAAATAGCAGCGAATATTTAAACTGGCTCCAGCTAATGGGAACTTTAGGACGGGTTGTCACGGAGATTTAGCAACCCCAAAGATCCCAGGCTCGTTTTCTTGTCAGGAGTGACATCACTGTCATAAATAAGTGACCCAAAGCCACATGTTTTGCTTGCGAGGCCGCCAAGGCAGGAAGCCTCAAATTCCTCCTTTCCGAGCTCGGAGCTTCTGTCGTGTCCAAACTTTTGATGCTTGTCAGGTCAAATAGTGAAACGAGAAAAAAGAAAACACATTGGGGAAACAATAATGGGAATAAAAAATGGGAATAAGAAATGGGAATAAAAGCCACCTTTCCTGCCAAAAAGCATAAAAATAAGTCCTCCTTGTAAGGAAAACCTCTGGGAGGGGGATGCTCGGTCCCGGTGCCATCCTCTTGCCGGGATCCTTCGGGATTCACAGCTGGCAAAGGCACTCTGGGAAGGTGCCCTGCAGCACCGTGATGCCCTAAGCCTGTTTTCCCTCCCAGGAGATGTTTGGAGCTCTAGTTTGCTTCCTTTGCTCCAAACCTTCTCGTCTCCAGGAGCTGCGAGCCAGGCAGTGTTGCTGCCGACAGAGTTCCCCTGTTTTTATTTGGCTCTGAGGGAAATGCAGGCGATACCTTGAACTGCAGCGTGCACAGCCAGCCTGGGCCAGCAGCCTCCAGCACTGGCCCAGCTCAGCAGCAGGGGTTTGGAGAAAGGCTGAGCCAAGGTGGAGCACCAAAAGCTGGGAAAAGACCTCAGGGAGTGCATCCCGTGGGAATCTGTGCCTTACACATGGGCCACTGTGGGTGAGCCAAGGCAAAGGGTATGAATAGGACATGAGAAGAGCACTGCCATGCCAGGCATTGCTCTCCTGCAGGGATGAGCCAGCTGCTCGCTGGAGGAGCCCAGGAGCTGTGGCAGAGGCAAAGCTCCCCTGTGCCAAACCCTGGAGCGTGCCCGGGTCGGGCAGCTCCATCTGGCACCTCTGAACTGGCTCTGCTGCTGTTCTCGCTCCTGTTTGCCCTCCTCACTCAAAGCCACAAGGAGAGGTGACCTCGGGCACGGGGCAGCAGCTCCGTGGATGTGATCCCTGGGGATGCCACCGGTGACCCACTGCTGGGCTGGGCTCCTCCCATCCCCATCCCCATCCCCATCCCCATCCCATCCTCCATCTCCATCTCCATCCCCATCCCATCCCAACCCATCCCATCCCATCCCATCCCCATCCGGGATTTGCTCCTGTGCATCCCATCACCAGTTCTTTTCCTAGGATTGAAGTATTTTAGCTGAACAAGAAAATCTTTAAGCTCAATAAAAGATGTTTGGGCAAAAGCTCCGAGAAGGAGCAGCGTGAGCCACGTGTCCTCGTGCTTTCCTCTAGCTTTAATTCCCGGGAATCCCTCTTTGCCAGATGGGATGCTGACAGCACCCAGCTCCTCTCCCTGTTCCTATCTCGAAGCCAGCATTTGTCATCAGCTATTAGGAAGCAACCCAGGGCCTGGTGGCTGCTCCAGCAGTGGCTGGAGAGCCCGGGAATGCTGCGGATGAACAGAGGGATCACTCATCCCCGGCTCGTGTGTTGTAACATTCCTGCTCACCCACAAAATCTCTGACAAACAGCTCCAGGGCTTTAGCTACACAAGTACCTTGTGCTTCCAGAATTCCAGCCTTCTGGGCCCCCCCAAACTGGGGAGGAGCTGTTTGATGGCCACGTTTCGCAGCCCTAAGGAAGGTGGGGATTATTCATTTGTGATAAACCCAACGGCATCAGGAATAAACAGTGGCAGGTCTCCTGCTGCCCCTGCCCCAGGAAAATGCCAGGAAAGCCAGAGGTCAGAGGGAAGGGATGGCTTCTCAGAGCCCCATGTGCCTCGGGTAGGGGTTGTTTATTGGATCTTCCCTGGCCAAACCTTGGCCAGTGGAGGGACAACAGGGAGGTGAAGTCCCACTCAGCCCTACTGCTGGGGCTGTGCAGCCACCTAAAATTAAAAAGCCTGGACTGGAGGGTCCTTAGGAATCCACCTGGTGCCTCAGAGAGGAGGAACTGGCCTGACCTGAAGTTCAGGGACACCCTGGATTGTCCCAGGATGGGGTTTGTGCAGGTCAATGTCACCAGGGTCCCTGGCTACCAGAAAATGGCTGGGGACACCACGGTGCCTCCAAGCACTCCCAGTCCATGGGACAATGCAAGAGCCCACGGTCAGGAGGTTCCCCAGGTCCAATGGAGAGGGCCAGGAGAAGGATTTCCCTTGGGCAAAGCAGCCAAGGGTTTGTTCCAGGACATGAAGCGCTGCTTGCACAGCAAAGGGACCATTCCCAAGGATTCACATCCCACCTGGCAACCATCAATGCCCCGGGAGGTCCCACAGTGACACAAACCTGCCCTTAATCCACATGTCCAAACACCAGCCTCGGTCCTCACAAAATACACGGGCAGTGGCCACAACACCCCAGCCTGGAGAGCACCATGGAGTGCTGGGAGCATCAGTACAGCTCCTGTTCTGCTGGCCACCCCAGGGATGGGGAACACTGTGGGAACAAACCCCCGTGGGCAGGAACCCCTGGATACAGAAACTGCCATGGATGGGAACCCCTGGGTACAGAAATCACTGTGGACATCCAGGGGTAGAAACACTCGAGGATGGAAACTCCCATGGGCAGAAACCCCTGTGGGCACAACCAGCCAAGGATGGAAACCACTGTGGGCACAAACCCCCTTGGGGTGAGACCACCGTGGGCAGAAACACTCAGGGCTGGAAGACACCGTACCCAATGAGCAGAAACCCCTGGGTACAGAAACCCCCGTGGGAAGACACATCCCTGGACAGCAAATCCCATGGGCAGAAACCCCCATTGGCAGAACAACCCGAGGATGGAAAACAATGTGGGCACAAATCCCCGTGGGGTGAAACCCCCGTGGGAAGAAACATCCCTGGACAGCAAATCCCATGGGCAGAAACCCCCATTGGCAGAACAACCCGAGGATGGAAAACAATGTGGGCACAAATCCCCGTGGGGTGAAACCCCCGTGGGCAAATGCCCTCCCAGGAAGGATTCCCATGCGGCCCGTGTGCCACATACCCAGCCTCTCCCTGCAACACCCACCCTTTCTGTCCGAGCAGCGTCTCCCCGAGGGGCTTTCACCCCACGGGCCGTGCCTGCCCCGTGGGCAGGGTCTGGCTGCGCCCCTCCACGCAGGCAGGCAGCCCCACGCTGGCCGCATGCGGGGCACACATGGTCCCCATTAAGCGAGAAAAGCAGCTCCGCCGCCGCTTGAAAGGATCCGCCACCAGCAAGGGGAAAGAAAAAAGCCAAGCAGCCATAAAAGCCCGAGCAGCCTGGCGCGCCTTCCCACCGGGCTGCTTGGGAATGTTCGCCGGGGCGGGCTGAGCCGGTGGCCCCGCTCCTGCTCCGGGAAAAGGGTTTTTTTCCCCCTTTCAGCACGGAGCGGTGCCGCTTTGGCAGCCCCGAGCCCGGCTGCGGGCGGGGGGATGCCAGATGGGATAAAAACAGGAATTGCCAGCGCTGGGGAGACTCTTTCTGCGAGCAGAGAGCCCGAGAGAGGCAGCGAGGGGGATAAAGGCACAGCCCGCAGCAAGTCCCGCACGGGATGAGCTCCTGGACCGATCTCTGCCTAAAAACTCTCGAAGTTATTGAACCTCGAGCAATTGTGCGACAGGACGAGCCACCTGCGGGGCACGAAGTGAAAGGGGTCTCTAGTCCGGGGGGGCTTTTCTTTCCCCCACCACCTGATGCTCCAGGAGGGCACCCCTCAATCCCGCTCCGAGCGCTGCCCACCCGCGGAACCCAGCAAGGATCTCCATCCCTTCCACCCACCCTCCCGCTCCCCGCAAAACTTTTCCAAGAGCCTCATTAACCTTGGGCTTTCTCCAGCCCCATTTCCCGAGTCAGGGAAAGTTATTCCCGGGGGGGTTTTCCCCTTGCCCGGGGCTCTGGGGTGGGCGCAGGGGGTTTGGGCACTCACCGGGCAGGAGGCAGAGGGAGCAGGCGAGGAGCATCCCGCTGGGAAGGGCCATGGGAGCTGCCCCGCTCCGCGGCCCCGAGCATCGGCGGCAGGCAGCCAGCCAGACTGGTAGCCTCTCTCCCAGAGCCCTTTCCTTATCCCCAGCCTTTCCCGGCTCCCTGACAGAAGGCGAGCATTGGGAGGGAGTGGGAGGGACGAGGGAACTTGGAGGAGGTACAGCCGGAGAGGACGGCAGCGGGGACAGCCCTCGCACGGCCCGGCACCCTTTAGGGAGCGGCTTTGGCGGCACGGCTGGCACAGCCGGCAATTCCAAACCCAAGGCAGCGTCCTCTCCAACCTGTGGCACCGCACTGGGGTCCCCTGGGCATCCCCCACCCCGCTGGGGGCTGGGGGATGGGACGCCTTCAAGGGGTCACTGAGGGTTGTGGGGTGTCACCTCTGCCGGGTGTCACCTTCATTCAGGTGCCACCTCCGCACAGATGCCACCCCCAGGTGGGTACCACTCCTGCTCGGGTGCCACCCCCGGGGTGGAAAAGAGTGAGATCAGTGCCCACAGCACGCAGGAGATGAGTGTGATGCCACAGGGCAACTGGCCACACCATTTAGTTTGCCCCACACTCACCCAGGCACGGGCACCTCCTGGTGCCAGGAGAGCCCGGCTGGGAAACAAAAGCAAAGGGACAGGAGAAAAACTGCTGAGGAGCATCTTCTTCCCCACTCGGGGGCACAGTGGGGGGCTCTTGTTCCACACCTGTCTGGGTCACTGTCCCCACAACAGCCACCCCTGTCACTGAGGTCCCCCTGGGCTGGGCACCCCCAACCGCATGAACTACATCAGCATCCCTGGGTGGGACCTTCTCCCTCCATCCTCTTCCTCCCCAGGCCGGCGGCACCTTTTGGAGGCGATTCCCAGGAGGCAGCTCATGGTGGAGCTCAGCTCTGACCATGGCAGGGCTTGGTGGCCTGCTGGGGTGGCTCCAGTGGGGACCAGCCACATCCTCACTCCCACTTTTTCCAAGGGGAAAAGCTCAATGCAGTCTTTGGTTTAGTTTCAGACAGCAGATGTGACCCAGGAGGTCCTTCCCCATCCAACCCAGCCCAAGCATTTGTAGACAGGAATCTCCACATTTAGGTGCTGCCTGATGGAGCTCAGTGGGAAAGGCAAATGGGGTTTTGTGCCTTCTCCCACCCAACTGAGAGCAAAGATCTTTTGGGATGTGTCCAACCCCCGTTGTCTCTGTCTACCAAGCGTCTGTCAGACAGTTTAGGTTCTGCAGGAGGGAGATAAGCTCTGCTCAAGACACTCTGGGATGAAAGAGCGTCTGGGAGATCCAGTTTCTTTTCATTCTTCCCTCTTCCCTCCTGAAAATATACATTTGAGGTCTGCAGGCGGGAGAGGACACATGTCTGGGACGGAGATCAAAGCAGCAGGAGGATCCAAACGGGTGTGGAGATGTGGATGCTCCTCAGCTTGTTTGTGCAGTGCTCCTTCCACCAGAAAACGCTGCTTGACAGAGATTGCCAGCTCTTCACTACATTGCCCAGCTGGTTTCCCCTGTAAAACTCCAGAGCCAAAAGCATTTCAGGGGGGCAGCAACAACTTAAAGGAACAAGATGCATTTCTGGGCTGGTGAAAGTCAGTTCTTCAGGGAATGAAAAGAAATATTAAAGAGGGCAGACAGGAAGCTCCGATGTGATTTAAAGCAGAGTAAGAGGAACACAGAGGGAGGGATCCCTGAGAAGTGGATGCTCCCAGCAGAAGTCACAGCCCTGCTGCTCCTGCTCCCAGCCCAGGGCA
>JAWWEW010000017.1:1355037-1367044 GCA_035583185.1 Anabacerthia variegaticeps | reverse complement strand
TTCCCTTCCCTAAACCCCTGGCACAAAGCTCAGCCCAGGTGCCCACAAACCAGTGGGCAATGAGGCAGTTTTCCAGCTGGGAGCAGCCCAGAGAAGCTCCCACATCCCTGGGAGTGTCCCAGGCCAGGCTGGAGCAGCCCAGAGAAGGTCCCACATCCCTGGGAGTGTCCCAGGTCAAGCTGGAGCAGCTCAGAGAAGCTCCCACATCCCTGGGAGTGTCCCAGGCCACTCTGGAGCAGCCCAGAGAAGGTCCCACATCCCTGGGAGTGTCCCAGGCCAGGCTGGAGGAGCCTGGTTTGATGAAAGAAGTCCCTGGCCACGACAATGAGATGATTTTTGAGGTCCCTTCCCACCCAAACCCTCCCAGGGCTCCCCAAAGGGGGTCTGGGGCCACCCCCACCCGCCCCCAACTCACCAGAGGTTCTATTGTACCGAGATCTTTAATTTTGTTGCCGCTTAGATTTAGATGTGTGAGGTTTGGACACTTTTCTGCCAACACTTCCAGGCCTCCTGAGATTCTGTTGTCGCTCAGCTCGAGCTGCAAGGCACGGAAAGGGTGGGCTGTGAGTGCCAACACCCCCCAAGAGCAGGGGGACACAGGGACACAGGGACAGCAGCTGCACCCTGGGGACACAGCTTGGCACCCAGGGAGGGTCTCACTCACCTTCTTAAGTTTGTTTAACTTTGGTAAGTTTGCCACTGAGGTTAAGCCTACGTTGATTGTACTCAAGAATTCCAGCTCCTCAAACTCATCCGTGAGCCCTTCGATTTTGCCTTCGTACGACCTGCAGTTGTCCAGAACCAGCTCCTTCACCTGGGGGGGACACAGAGGGGATGGCTCAGGCAGGGATGGAGGGCAGCATGGCAGGGCTCAGGGTATTCCCACTCTCTGCTCCCTCCTCCTCCTCCTCCTGGGCTGGGAGAGAAGGGTGTCAGAACCACTGGAACTCGGATCTGCTGCCCATCTCTGTGTGGCTCTGTAAACATCAACAGCTCAAAACATGGGGGGGGAATTAAATAATCATTTAAATAACTGATTCTCTCCATAAATACAGGATGAATTGCTCACTTAAATCGTTAATCCTGGCTTAACCCTTTTGCTCGTGAGAAGTAGCACCACCTTCGATAAATACAAGTAAAAAGCATCCTAAAACACATGAAACCAAGGAAAAAGCCCCCTAAAACACATGAAACCAAGGAGAAAGCATCCTAAAACACACGAAACCAAGGAAAAAGCACCCTAAAACACATGAAACCAAGGAATAAGCATCCTAAAACACATGAAACCAAGGAGAAAGCATCCTAAAACACACAAAACCAAGGAAAAAGCACCCTAAAACACATGAAACCAAGGAAAAAGCACCCTAAAAATATGAACCCAAACAATTCAATTTTCAACTAACAACTCTGACCCTCCATACAACTCATGGGCTATCCCAACATATTGCTGGCTGTTAAAGGAACTTCTTCCTGCATGGAAAAGTCCTTTTCATGCCTGGTGTGCTCAGACACTCCTGAGATCAGGTCCTGGGGATCCTAAACCAGGCCTGGTTGGATCCTCCTCACCAGAGCAGCTCCAGGTGGCATTTTGGGGAAGATCTCCATGGAGGAATCTGGTATTTCAGGGAAGATCTCCATGGAGGGACATGGTATTTCAGGGAAGATCTCCATGGAAGGATCTGGTACTTTAGGGATGATCTCCATGGAGGGACATGGTATTTTAGGGAAGATCTCCATGGAAGGATCTGGTATTTTAGGGAAGATCTCCATGGAGGGAACTCCTTTCTTGGGGATGGAGGGATGTGTTGGGTGATGCAGGAAGGGGAGGCTCCCTGAGTGTCCCAGCACTGTCCCTTTATCTCCCTCACCCTGGTGCAGCAGGGAGAGGTGGAGATAATGTCCCCAAGGGTCCAAGAGCTCCAGACCTGCTCAACAACCCCACAGCAGGCAGGGTCTGGGTGTTGTTTTAAAACAGGTTTTTTCTGGTGTTACCACCAATAGATCCAAGAGCACCAACGTGAACAAGCCCCAAAGACACCCCAGACCACCTAAAACTGCTCCTTTTTTTGCTAAACTGCTCCTTTTTCAGCTAAACTTCTCCTTTTTTACTTGAACTGCTCTGTTTTACCCCAAACCTCCTGGGATTCGTGTCCCTCCACAGCCAAGGAGAGTTTTCCTGGGCTCTGTGGAATTCCTGTGACTCCACAGGAAGGATCTTCCTCCCATTTGGGGAACAGCCTTTTTCACCCCCCCAGAGAGTTTATGTGGGACAAAGAACTCCCAGCAAATTCCCTGGAAAAGCCAGGCATGGTTTGTTTGGAGGTGGGAAAGGGAGGATGTGCTGTGGGAAGGGGAGAAAAAGGCAACTGCTGAGCTCACACCAAGGGCAGTTAATATGCAAATATTGAATTTCCTTCAGTTTTATTCCTCTAATCCCACTGCACTGGGGAGAATCTGATGCAGCTCCAAATAACATCCCAAGCTTTCTAATTAAATCCCAGGCACTGGAGTGAACAGGGAAGGCAGCCCAGAGCAACAGAGAGCCCAAGTGATGCACTGGGAAGAGGAGGAGGAGGAGCAGTGTTAGACAGGAATGGCTTTTTCCAAGACTCCACGATTTCCCTCGAAGGATTCTCCCAGGGAATGGCTCCACCAAAGCCTTCCAGAACAATTGGAGGGTGGTGAGAAGCAACCAAAGAGCAAGTCAACGCTCCTGATCCCACACACAACCACGAAGGAAAAAGAACCCCCAAAACTCCCAAAATAAACCCCAAAGCTCCAAAGTACTCCCTGCTTTGAAATTTTCACCCATTTTAGAGGCACCTTTTTATCTCCTTGCTCAGTAGTTTCTTTCTACTCAACAGTATTTGAGTATCAGGGTCCCCCAGAGAGATCAGTGTGGGGACAGGCAGTGTTCTCAGGCATCTGCTCCACACACACCCACCCCTCCTGCCAGAAACAAGGGCAAAAAACAAAATAAAGCTGCTTTGGCCCCTATCTGGGGCCTTGCTGAGCAGCACGAGGTCCCTGCCAGCTCCTTTATCTCCCCTGGCCAGGGAGGAGGGTCATCCAGCACCCCTGGACACCTTTTAGAGATGTTCTCCACCCCAGGAAGCTCCTGCCCCTCACAGCTCCAGGGGGTTTTGCCTCATCCTCTTGGCAGGGAATTTGCAGGAATTCAGGAGGAGGAGGAAGGGGAAAGTGCCAAAGGAAGGGGGTTAAGAGCACCCAAACCTCATGCTGAGAAAGAAATAGCACCTGCCCCTGCGACAGGAGGTGGGACATCCATCCCTCCATCTATCCCTCCCTCCCTCCATCCTCCATCCCTCCCTCTATCCACCCATCCATTCATCCATCCATCCTGAGGGTGGAGAAGGGGCTAACAGGGACTTGGACAGGAGCAGAGAGATTTGAGGGAGGGCTGGAAGTAGCCATGGATGCAGAAGGAAGACCTTCAGTTCCATGGATGCAGAAGGAAGACCTTCAGTTCCATGGCAGACGAGCCAAGTGGTTTCTGCTTTTCATTTGCTCTTTTTAGGATGCTGGAATGGGTTGGGTTGGGAGGGACCTGGAAGCTCATCTCATCCCAGCCCTGCCATGGGGGTTTAAGGGCAGGGCTGGGTAGGTCCTGCACTCCCCACAGCTCCTTGCCTGCAGCCCCCAGCCCTGCTCATCCCACTCCCCTTCCACTCCACCTCCCATGTCTGTAGGAACCCTCTGGTCCATGTTCCAGCCGAGGTCCCACCAGGAGAGGCCACGGCTCTCCACGGTCCCTCCTGCACTGACAGGGCACTTCTCCAAGGCTTTGGTTGCTGCACAGGGATCCCTCTCAGTCCTGAGCCCCTCGTTGGGGTGCTGGGCCTCACCCAGGCTCCCTCCAGCCACAGGGAAGGGGAAAGGTGACCTCAGGGAAGCCACATTCCAGCTACAGCAGCTCACTGAACACACCAGAGAGACTGGAATCTACTCCTTGTTTGTGTTTCAGAAGCCTTTGTAATGTTAAGGAAAATTCCAGCTCCTGAATCACTCTCCAAACATCTGCACTTCCCTGAAAACACACGGCAAGGCTACAACTTTCCCATCTCTTTCCTCACCTTCTGTCACCAGAAGACAGAATGAAAAGGTGACTGAGCAGCTTCCCAAGTCCTGGAGAACACCTCCATGAGGTGAGGGGGCTGCTGTGACCCAGGAGAGGTGGATCCCACTGAAATCCCTGGATTTCAGGGATGGGCAGGTGAGGAGGAGGGATTTGGGGCTGATCTGAACACGCCTGGGATTAAGTGTGCTCAGGGAATTTGTGTTCAGCTGCACCAAAGACATGGAAACCCAACCTGCAGAGGTTGTGTGTCCTCAACTCCATCCCTACCCCACAGAGCAGATGCAACCAAGGTACTGAGTGGAGTAGGTACCAAGGACTAGGACAATGCCAACCACAGCACCTGGACTCATCCCAAAAACCTGGGAAAGCAGCACCCCACAGGCACCCAAGCCCAAGGAACACCACAGCACCTCCTGGGACAGCCTGGCAGGCTCCCACAGGGGAGTGTGGCACAAATGCCAAGCTCCAGGTGCCAGGATGGCTATCCCAGGGCATTCCCAGCACTGACTGGCTCCATGACAAGGGACCATGGGTGCTTGGGTGGGCATGTCACACGTGGTGCAGCTCCAAATGCCACGTGTCCCTCACCCAGCCTGCTCTGCAGTGTCCCCTACTCTGCAGGGTGACCCTGCCCTGTCCCTGTCCCCCTCCAGCAGTGTCCCCTGCTCCACAGGCATGTCCTAAGTGCCTGCTCTCTCCTGCTCTGTGCCCTCCTGCTCTGAGCCCTTGGCTTTCCCACAGGAGCGGAGGTTCCTGTGTCTCAGCCCAAATCCCCAGGCGTGTCCCTGCTCCACCAGGGCTATCCCAGATTCTATTCCTGACAGTCCCAGCCACTTCCAGCCCTGCTGGTGACGCCACTGGGGATTGGGGCATCCCTGGAGCTCCTCAGGACATCCCTGCCACCACACTGCACTGCCTGCCTGATAAGGAGGGGCTCTTATCTCTTCCCTGCACTCAGATGGGTTCCCAAAGGCACAGCCACGGGGGCCACAGAGAGCTCCAACCTTCCCCCACGTGGAGGAAGGCACGGGATTTCATGGAATTCCTCCCAAGTGCCACCTGGGACTCGCTCACCTGGGCAGGTACCTGGCAGAGAGGGCACCTCTGTGTCCCCCTTACCAACCCAGACACAACCATGGAACCCCTGAGGTTGGAAAAGCCCTCCCAGCCCAGGGAGCCCACCCTGTGCCCGATGCCCACCTTGTCCCCCAGCCCAGAGCTCTGAGTGCCACAGCCAGTCCTGCCTTGGGCACCTCCAGGGTGTTCCAAGGCCTGACCACCCTTTCCAGGCAGAAATTCCTGCTGCTGTCCACCCTGTCCCTCCCCTGTCCCAGTCTGATGCTGTTCCCTCTCCTCCTGTCCCTGTTCCCTGGGGGCAGAGCCTGGCACCCTTCTCCTGTCAGGGAGTTGCAGACCCAGAAGGTGCCCCTTGAGCCTCCTTTTCTCCAGGAACAAACAGGTAAAAAGGCAAAGTCTCCCCTTCAGAAAACCTACAACCCAAGGGCAGGAGCTCCAGGAACTTAATCCCAAATTCTCAAATCCAGATCTGTAGTTAAGGGCTGAATAAGGTGACAGAAGGACATTGTGAATACAATTTTCCAACTAGGAGGAACAGGAAAGGCTCCAACAACTCCTTCTCAGTGCAGTGGAGCAGATGCTTTGAAGTGTCCATTGCATGTGGAACCCCCGGACAGGAACACCCCACTTTGGGGGACTTTCCTTGAAAAAGACCAACCAAATGATCAGAGGGGCATTGGGAGAAGTCCAGGCCCCCAAGAGCTGTGTCCTCCTGGGTCCTGTAGAGTATTCCAGGTCTGTCCTCAAGCACAAGTGGGATCTTGAGCACAAATGGATGTCCTCAGGCTTCTGTTCCACTGGCTTTGTGCAGCAGGGTTAAGAGAAGCCAGCCCTCCACAGCCATGACATTCTTGGCTTTTAGGGAAGGCAGGGGTTTGGCAGGGCTCAGGATTTAGGAAGAAATTCCTCCCTGGGAGGGTGGGCAGGCCCTGGCACAGGTTGCCCAGAGAAGCTGTGGCTGCCCCATCTCTGGAAGTGTCCAAGGCCAGGTTGGAGCAACCTGGGCTACTGAAAAGTGTCCCTGCCCATGGCAGGGGGTTGGATGGATGAGTTTTGAGGTCCCTTCCAGCCAAAGTCATTCCATGATTCCACAGCAATGCCCAAGTCTTGCAGGAGCCCACCCCTCATGCTCTGCTCCACAGGGATGGGAAGGGTATGACGTTCTCCACGCTCACATTGGAAACTTCCCCCCAAATTCCTACTGGAGGTGATAAATGTTGCATGAATGTCCAAGTCAGATCCCATGTGGAATGAGACCAGGCCAACAAATGCTTGGATGAACAGCCTTCTTAAAGCCTTAGGCTACGAGCTGCTCCAGAGGCTCAAAGACACCAGTCAAGGTCTGCTCTGAGATGCTCCATTGACCACCGAGACGTGACCGACTTGACCAACCACATTTTAAAGAAAGAAAGAAAGAAAGAAAGAAGGACAACCCCACGTGCCATTTGCCAGCTGCCCTCCAGAGAACCCTCCAGCTCAGTCATAACCCTCTGTGATCCCACCCTCAGCAGCCTCAGGCCACGCCAAGCCCAGCTCCTGGTGGCAAACGGCCAGGAAAGAGAACCCAGAGTATCCTCAGGTCCAAGTGGAGCAGCTGGTCCTGCATGTCCACAGGACACTCCTCAGGAGCCCTGTGGCCCTTCCAGCCTTGCCAGAGCACTGCCTGTTTGGGCAGTGCCCCCTCCCAGCCTGGAGTGCTGCCCACGGGCACGAGGGAGGTGCTGGCCCGGGGCCACCGGGATTCCCCTTCCCCTGGGAATCCTCAGCTGCTCCTCCCAGGGTGCTGGGGAATGAGGACCTGGCCACAAACACAACCCACCCAGCAGGGAAGTCCCAATGGCTGGACATCCTCTCCCTCCCCCAGGTCACTCAAGGTAAGAGCCAAGCAGGACGAGGCACCAGCCAGGGCATGGGTTCTTCCTGACCCCAATCACAGCATGGATTTGGGTTTGGATACATCCCTCCAAAGCTTTATTGGGAGTATCCCAGATGGGATAAAATGATTTAACCCTCTTGCATAACTCAACGAGCGACCCATGACCAGCCCTGGCACAGGCCCTGGGCTGGACCAGACTGGACAGAGAAGCTGCAAACTGGACTCAATAGTCCTTGGGGGGCCTTTCCAACTCATATTCCAGGATTGTGTGAAATCCCAGGACAGGGAGAAACGCTGCAAAAGCGGGCACAGAACACACCCCACCGCCCTGGAGATCCACCAGAGATGTGTCAGGCAGAGCACTGGAGAACCCTCCAGGAGAGGCCAGGAGTGATGTCTGGGAAGGGGCTGGGTGGGATTGCTGGGGATCCCTGGCAATTCCCTCAGCACCTTGTGGACAGCAGTGACACCACAGCCCAACACCAGTGTCTGTCAGGCCTTCACAGCAGGACACAAGGACATTCAGAGGATTCCCCCAAGCTGAAGTTTACAGGAATTGCCCCAGGAACACTCTCCTCACCCAAAAAAGGTGTCCCCTCCACCAGTTCTCTGCAACTGGTGACCTTGAACATTGCCAAATCCACCCATTGACTCACCCCAACATCACCATGTTCACCCCTAAACCATGTCCTCAAGTGCCATATTGTTGTACCAGGATCACATAAAACTTCTACTGGACCCCAAAACTCAACCAGGGTTTGTCAAAGTGACACCACCTCAAACTTCCATGCTGGAATTCCTCTTCTCTATCTCCTTGAAATTCCCACCAAAGCACTTTTGAACACACCCAAAATGACAATGTGGCATCAGGGAATCCCTGAGGCTGGAAAAGCCACCCAGGATCATGGAGCCCACCCTGTGCCCCGTGCCCACCTTGTCCCCAAGTCCAGAGCTCTGAGTGCCACGGCCAGTCCTGCCTTGGGCACCTCCAGGGCTGGGCACTCCCTGGTGTTCCAATGCCTGAGCACCCTTTCCAGGCAGAAATTCCTGCTGCTGTCCACCCTGTCCCTTCCCTCTCCTCCTGTCCCTCTTCCCAGGGAGCAGAACCCCCTTTTAAACTCCCCTCACTCAAGCCAGGCTTTGCTAAGGCTCATCCCACCAGGACTGGTGTCCTTGTCCTGCCCCATCCACCATCAATCACCCCTGGCCCAAGGGAAAGGAGCAGGAGAGAGAGACAGGAAACTTCTGGGGTTTTCTTTATTGGGTTGTTGTTGGTTTGTGCTTGGTTTTCTTTATTTTTTTATCTCAAGGCTGCTCCAGGTTCAGAGTGAGCTCAGGAAAAAATCTGGCTCAATAAATGAATGTTTTTACCCTCCAATATTTCACGTCATGCAACTATAAACCCTGAGAGCAAGACATATGGAAGCTCCAACTCCTTTTCCTCTGTAAAAACTCCAAATATTTTAGACAGGCTGTTTCAAATATGTGCATAAACAGCTTGATCTTTATATTCAATGCTTTTGAACCTTCCCATTTCTGTTCTCCAGCTGGGATCACTTTGCTCTGCTCCTGGCTGGGATGGGTGACTCCATGGATCACTCCAGCTCCAGGGCTCTCATGGAGAAAGGGTTTGGCCACTTCCAAAGGGCTTCTCCTCCACTGCCACTTTCACAGGAAGGAGAACAGAAGGAAAACTAAGGCTGTACTGCACCTTTTCCTTCCAAACTCTCCAGGCTGGGATTTGGGGCCTTTGGCTGCTCCAGGAGTTGCCCTCAGCCAAGGGCTGATGTGGAGACACATCCAAACCAAACTGCATTGCAAGGAAGGTCAATTTTAAGGACTAATTAGGACACACTGACGAGTCTTACTTGGAAAAGAGCAGCTTTTCCTGACTTTTTTTTATGGCTCTGAAGGGAAGTTGGACTCCACCAGAGCACAATGTTTGCACAGTGGTGTCAAGGCAAACCATGGCTTCTTCCTTCTTTTTGGAATTCTTTCAGAGGCTCTGCTTCCATAGGCTTTGGGAGTGGTTTTAGCAATGCCATAAAACCCCAGACTCCACAGTTACAAGTTCTGTTGGAAGGGAAGTGGAGCAAGAGGAGACAGGGAAGGATTCTCTGCAGAACAAGAGGAGCAGTGTCCCAGAAATAGCTGGGAAGTGTCTGCCATTCCAAAGCACAACACAACATTCCCACTCTCTGGTCCCACCTGGGATTTGGACCTTGCTGTGGACACAGAGGGTTTGATTCAGCTCTCAATGGAGACCTTTCTCCCACCCATCCCAGGAAAGTCCTGCTCCATTCCAGGCACAGCACAGGGATCCCAGAAATGCTGGGAATTCTGGTGTGCCAACCCTCTTCCCTTACTTTTATTTCACTCAAACCCCATTCAAGACAGCCCCACGTGTGTTCCAGACATCCAAGTCCTTAATTTCCAGGCTTCTCCAACATCTGTATGGCAAGAGGAGGGAATAATCCATAGAATGAATGAAATGGGAATAGCTGATCGACATGGGCTTTCCTGGATGTAAATATTTACCAGGAATCACTCAGCACACCAGCCTTCTGGGACGTCAATATTTAAGGGAACAGTCAAGGATGCTCTGCCACCACTCCATGGACATTCAGGATGTAAATATTTAAGGAAACAGCCAGGGATGCTTTGCCATCATCCCACGGACATTTACAGATGTGGCACCAATGAAGATAAAACGGTCTTTTAACTACAGTAAAATAGAAAGCATTTTAAAAGTCCTGAGTGCCTTTAAAAATCCTAAATGTTTTCAGGGCACACTCAGAGCAGAACAGCAGGAATGTGTATTTATTCATGGATGCATAACACACAATTCCTGCTGCAAGGAGAGACTGGAAAAGCAAAAGCTTAATCCAGAAATGTTTGTACTGAGCAGGCTTTTCCCCCCAGCTTTTGGGCAGGACAAGAACTTGTTTCTTCAGGAAATGCATTTCCTGATGGAATGCAGCACAATTCCCTCATTTTTTTCAGCTGGAATTTGGACACACCCCTGAGAGTCACAGAGAAACTCTGTAGCTGTGGCTGCACTTCCCACATTGTTGGTCAACAGGGAATTCTCACGAGTCACAAAGTAAATCCACTATCCCAAAAAACTGGGAAAAGGGGAAAAGTCCCAAAGAATTTCTCTGCAGCCACAGGCAAGACCTAAATATAATTTAAATGGTCATGTGTCACTTCAAACTCTTGAATGCCCTTTTAAGCATCACAGCAAGGAACCAGCTCGAGGAAAAAAAAGCCTTTTTCCAGTATAGTTTTCATTTAAAAGAGCACTTTGTAAAGATGTTTGCATCGTGTTTCCCTCCAGAGTTAAAACTTCCAAAAAAAAAGAGAAAAGACTGTCAGGGAAGTTTTAAAGCCCAGCAGAGTCATTGTGTTTCACTCTTAATTTCTGATGGGAATGAGCAGCAATGTCCAAAGACATGGCCAGGTGAGCACTGGGAGGTGATGGTTGGGGAGGAGAGTCCTCTGCAATCCCTGGGGCTGCTTCTGCAGGTGCTTAATTGGGACAGAAAATTGGATTGATAAGATAAACCCAGTGCCAATTCGACACCCAGTGATAGAAGTGGAACTATCTGGGCAAAAAGCAGAGGAACAAACTCAATTCTGGTTGTCCAACACCCAGAAACCCCCACATTTCAACCAACCATCAAACCCCACACCTTCCCCTAACAAAGAATGTGTATGAAAAATAAAGGGAGAATTTGAAAAATAAACAACAAAAAAGTGAGGCTGAGGAAGAAATATCTCCCGTATCATCCACTTCAGGGCATTTATAGGAGGTTTTATTAGTCAGGATGGGACTTTATGGGATTATATGACTTAACAGCCCCAAGTAACAAGCTCAGCCACGAGGAACACACAGAATTCCAAACAAAAACTGTTTTAGGCAGATCAAGCTATAAAATATGAAATACAGGCTCGGAAAGAACCACAACAACCTGTCACCATCCTGTTATCTGCCTCTGATTTACACACAGGTTTGCTACTGTTTAATTACAGGATATGCTAAATAAAAGATACAGAACAGAAATAAAGGAGTACATATTGGGGACAAGCACCACAATAAGTATATTCAGGGGTATTTTCACCAAGATTTATTTATTTTAGATATAGAAGTTGGAAAATAATGATCCCCCCCCCCCAAGAAAAAAAAAGGAGGAATACTGACTGTCAAAGACTAAGGAAAAGAATTCCCAGAACCATCCTGCTCCTGCCCAAAGACCGAGTAAAATCCATAAATAAATGACTTTAGCATTAGGATCAATCCAAACCCCAACTCCCAGCGGCTGGCTTGGATTTTATAGGTATTTCAGAGCCACAGAATTCCAACCAGCCGCTCGATCCCCAAAAAACCACGTGCACACAGCACAACAAACACACCTGGAGCCAACCACACCGGCGCTCCCAAATGTCACCCGTGTCCCTGCGTGCAAAAAACACCCAAAATTCAGGCTGGAAGGACCAAAACACCCAACTCGCCGCTGGAACCAAAGGCTGGAGAGGCACCAAAACACCGCTGGAACCAAAGGCTGGCAGGTAAATTGATGAAATAATGGTGATTTCCCAGCTCCCAGCCGAGCTGTGAGCCCGGAGCATCCCGGGCTTTCTTTGGCACGGCGGAGAACGGGACAGAGCCCGAAAAGAACCCGATCGAGGAGGGGAAAAAGGGGAAAAAGGGGGAAAAGGGGGGAAAAGCCCATCCAGGATCGGAGGGGCTTTGGAAGGCCGAGCGAGCCTTTAAGATGGTGAACCATTCCAGGAGAGGGGGGCGATGCACCGGAACGGGCGAGAAGCGATCCAAAAACCACCCAAAGCCACGGAAATTAAAGGTGAAACAGAAATAATTAAATATACGGCTGGGAGCAGCAGGCGGGTTCTGCTGGGGGGGGGGGGGGGCGGATTGCCGGCCGGGCTTGGGGGGG
>JAWWEW010000017.1:1319008-1335638 GCA_035583185.1 Anabacerthia variegaticeps | reverse complement strand
ATCCCTGGAAGTGTCCAAGGCCAGGTTGGATGGGGCTTGGAGCAACCTGGGCTGGTGGGAGGTGTCCCTGCCTGTGGCAGGGGGCGGAATAAGATGAGCTTTAAGGTCCCTTCCAACCCAAGCCATTCCATGATTCTCTGACTCAAGAGCATCCCCAAAAGCCCAGCAGACCCACTGGTTCCACGCCCATGATGCCATCAGCTCTCCTCCACAGTGAGGCTGGTGGAGTGTGAATCCACACGAGGGGTGGCCACAGTGCCAGGGAAGCCACTCCATGCCATGCCTGCTTCAAACCATTCCCAAGCCCTCTCCAGGCCATCCCATGCCCTCCCCAGGCCCTTCCATGCCCTCCCCAGACCATTCCATGCCCTCCCCAGGCCCTTCCATGCCCTCCCCAGACCATTCCATGCCGCGCCACCGGAGCAGCCGGAGCCCCGAGTGCGGAGCCCGAGTGCAAGAACTCATCCGTGCTGAATAAAATGACAACAGAGCTGTAATGCTTCGTGGAGTGTGTTTAATGAAAATATCAGCCCAGGCCCCCGACACGAGGCATTCATGTATAATAAAATGAGGTTCCTGAAACACTTCAGAGCATAAACCATCTGGTCTGCTGTGATGTACTAACAGCTTTGACTAATTTTTAATGCAGGTTTTATGACGGATATGCACATCACGCTACCCATGCATAAGGAAGATCCAGCCTGGCTGCACTTTGAACTGAACTGACTGTTGATGAATTTGTCTCCCATTTTAATTACTTTCTGTACATTAAAGGTGTAGTGGACCATGTGAAGTGCCTTGTCTGGTTTATCCCCTCTGTGTCCCCACGTCTCCTTAAAGTGCTGGAGCTGCCTCCACTCCCTGATCCGCAGCCAGGCGTGAGGGAAAGAGGGAGATGGAGGGAAACTGCCTCGTACAGGAATCGGTCAATAAACACATTGGGCCACCAGCAACAAGCCCATTTCATGAGGTTAATTAATTCTTATTAATTATGTCCCTTGAAATTGTCTCTGGCCTCTGTGGCAGGGATTGGTGTTGCCCGACGGGGTTTGCAAGGAGAGCTCAGCCTTCTCTTCCAGGGAAATCAGAGCAGGAACTCGTGATGGAAAAGGCTTTCAGGCTGCAATCTCTGCCAGGCTCTTTCTCTTTAATGAATTTTTAAAAGACTTTATCAGCTTCAAAACATATTTATTTATTTATCGCAACCCAAAAGTGGAACCATTTATCTGAGCAAGCCCCAGATGTTGGGGATGGCGCTGGAATAGGGTTGGACCAAAGCCTTGGCAGGACTTTTGCCTGTTCCTCGCTGAGTTTGCAGCCTGGCTTGGCTCTGCCTCTCTCCTGATTCCCAGGAGAGCTGGTTCCCTGAGAAGAGACCAGATTTGCAAGGTGAGCATCTCCTTATGTTGATTATTCCGACAAAACTCAAATGACCATTTAATGCTTTAGTTTGGGAGGACTGTGCTCCTGGTGTTTCAACTTTTTCCATCCTTTGGGGGAAAAAAGGAGAATAATGAATGAAGCTTGGCCAGGGCTGGCATGGCCATGAGGTCACGTCATTCCTCTCCCCTTCATCATGTCATCCCTCTCCCCTCCCTTCATGTTATCATCCCTCTTCTCTTCATGGTGGCACTCCTCTTTCCTTCCTCATGACATTCCTCTCCTCTTTGTTGTGTCCTTTCTTCCCTTCATAGTGTCACACTCTCCCCTTCCACCTCTTCTGGATCATCAGAGTTGCAGGTGGTTTCCTTTCTGGGTTGGCAACAATACCAGGAGTTAATTTGGCAATAAAACTTCAGTCAGGAGGAGGGAGGTTTTCCCAGCTCCCCTTCCTCCTCCCTTCCACTGGGCCTGGAACGGGTCGGATCGTTAATTGCAAATCTGTTATCTAATGACTTTAGTCCTTTGTTTGCTCTGAAAGTCGCTTGTGAAGCCACCAGGATTTCTCTCCCTGCCGTCATCCTTTGGGATGAATGAGTTTTACTGTAGTCTGGGAATTCACTTGGCTGGGCTTTGGTGCAGCGTTGTCCTGGTTTTACTCATGGATTGGCCGGCTGGAGCCTTTTATAGGGGGAGGGCTAAATAATGACTAACCTGTCTCCTTAAGCGAGGATCCAGACGTGCTGAATTTCACAAACCTTTTGGGATTCACCGGGATCTGAACAAATTAGCCAACAGTCATTGCTGGAGACAAGCTGAGGCAGTGGCCGTGTGGATAAAATGTATTTGTAAATGGGAATACCTACAAATCATGGCTTATGTGGAAACTTCAGTTCCAGTCTCGCTGCAGAAGAAAAAAAACTAATTAAAAATTCAATAATGAGACTGGGCTTGGTGACTGAGCAGAAGGGAAAGTACCTACAAGCAGCAAATCCATTGCCAAGGACAGAAAGCCCTCCAAGTGCAATGTGTTAAAAGGAAAATGTCATTTTATTGGATGTTCCCTCGTCTCGCTAACGAGCACTCGGGTTAATTTTAGCTTTCCTGCTGCGTCCCAGCCCCGTGCTTTCTGCGGGTCCCGTCTCACACAGCCTCGCTAGGTCGCTGCGAGCGGGGCTGTCCTCCCATGAGCAGCACTCACAGCGAGCTCAGCACTTCCAACCGGGCGCCAAGTGATGGAAGGGTTTGGTCTGTCCCGTCCTGGCTCATCTGCTGAGATACTGAACCCACCCCTGTCCCCATGGGCAGCCTCCACCAGCTGCTGCATTTGCAGTCCCTGTTCCTCGGCGCGCCCCGGAGCCTGCTCTGCAGCGCTGCTTTGGGCAATACCTCCCAGCTGCCCTTCTTTGTTGAGGAAGATATTTATCCACGTTGCTCTTTGAAGAGGAAGCCTTGCTGAGAGGCTCCCGAGCAGCCGGGAGGGAGAGCAGGAGCTGCTCCAGCAGGACACCCACCCGGCCTGCCGTGGGTATCCTGGAGTTTACAGGACACATCTATCGCTCCCGAGGCTCCTTTCTGCTCCACCAGTTTGGCATCCCACTGGGGTCACACCATTCTCCCAACTCCGTGACCTGCAGGTCCTCAGCCCAGGGGCAGAGGAGCTGCCTGGGCACCCTCTGGCTGCTGCCAGCCTGGCACCACCACCCTGTGCAGAGTGGAAGGTGTATGTGAGATGTGCCAGAAGGGCTTGGATGGAGCTTCACAGACCTCCCAGCCCATGCACTGAATGAGGATGCACCAACTTCAGAGAGCCCAGAGAAGCTGTGGCTGCCCCTGGATCCCTGGAAGTGTCCAAGGCCAGGTTGGATGGGGCTTGGAGCAACCTGGGCTGGTGGGAGGTGCCCCTGCCCATGGCAGGGGGTGGAACAAGATGAGCTTTAAGGTCCTTTCCCACCCAAACCATTCCAGGATCCAAACAATCAGGAACAGGCAGGACAACGACAAAATCCAGATCACTTTTCCCAGCCCGTGAATGGGACCTTTGTATTAGGTCAGAAATGTTCCTGACTTCTTCTCATTTGACTTCTTCTCATCTGAGTCCTCATTTCCTGTTTTCTTCAGGGACCTGGCAGGAAAAACACTGAACCACCACAGGAAAAGTCGCTCTTGCTCGTCCACTGAAATTCAGGACAGGCGAAAGTTTTCACATGGGTTCCCCTGGGATTCCCAGCCCTGGTTTGTACACACAAGTGGTTTAAATCATCCAGGCACTTAGTTGAACTTGATCTCCAACCCCCTTGAGATCAGCCCATCTCCAGCTACTGCTCCAAGGTTTTAATTTTCTTGTTAGGAAAGGATAATGTTGCTTTTCACATTTTGGAGTTGTTTTCTAATGGGATTTAAGCAGTACAACGTTTTATATTTTTATATATTTGATATATAAATATATTTTTATATACCCTGGTAAAGATGTCCAGGCTTATTTTCAACCTATCATGGATGACTAAATGGGCTCTGCAGGTGTTGGCTCGGTCCCTCCACTGCACCTTTTGGGGATGGAGGGATTGTCCATGAAAAGGTTTCATGAAAAGGTTCAGAATGAGCCCAAATCCAAGGAAATCCCAGAAGTCTGAAGATGCCAATACCAGGGTTGGTATTTCAGATCTGTGGCTGTGACTGCTCTGACTTCCCTGGAGGCTGCAGGACCTGGGGAAGGGGCTGCTCTGGGGACAAACCCAGCAGTGCTTGGAGTGAGTGCTGCAGGTTGGGATAGACCCCTGATGGTTCAGAACTGGGATGAACTGGAAAGAAATACATGTACAGGGAGAGTAGTGGGGTCAGGAAAACTCTTCCATCCCTGGAAGGTTCCAGGACAGGTTGGATGGGGCTTGGAGCAACCTGAAATTATGTCAGGGCAGGTTTAGGTTGGATCTCAGGAAAAGGTTCTTCCCCCAGAGGGTGGTGGGCACTGAGCAGGCTCCCCAGGACAGTGGGTACAGCCCCAAGGCTGCCAGAGCTCCAGGAGGGGTTGGGTGATCCTCTGGGGCACAGGGGGTGACTCCTGGGGATGGGCCTGAGAAGGGGCAGGAGTTGGACTTGATGATCCTTGTGGGTCCCTTCTAGCCCAGTATATTCCATGAGTCTTGCCTAGTGGAAGGTGTCCCTGCCCATGGCAGGGGGGTGGAACAAGATGAGCCTTAAGGTCCCATCCAGCCCAAACCATTCCAGGATTCTGTGACTCTCTGATCAAAGGAAAGTCACTATGACACGAGTCTGGAGACAATCCCTTGGCGGCCATGCCAGCACAGCCTGGACAGGGCTGTGGGGCTGCAGCCCTGCCTGCTGCTCTCCCAGCACCTCTCAGCTCTGGGAAAGCCCTCCTTGGCCGAAGACAAACCACCACAGTGGGCAAAAGCGTTCCTGGAAGCGGCCGGAGCTCCCGCACTGCTCCATCGCCAGCCCCGCCAGCCCCGGAGCTGCGGCCAAGCCAGGAAGGGCTGACAATGAGAGGAGTCGATCAGCACTCCGACGCTCGCTTCCTAATGCTTGTCTGAGTGCCGGAACATCTGGGGGAGACGCGTGTTGTGCTCCCAGAGCCATTTGCTTTGGCTGTGCGGAGGCTTTTCCAGCGGAGCCGGGCTGGGCCAGGGCTCTGTGGAGGCTGCGGGAGGGAGAGCTGTTTCAGAAGTGCACGACAGGTAATTAATGGCTTCCCGAGGGCTGGAACCAGTTGGAAGTTTTTATTTCCAAAGAAAAATGGCTTTGTGAGAAAATTTTTTCTTTTCAGTTCTGCCTTCTATTGAGAATTTGGGAGGTTTTCTTAAAAAAATTCTATTATGATCTTTTTGGTTGTCGGAAAATCCCTTTCTCAGCTCAGGGTTTTCTGCTTTTTAGGAGAAAGTCCCAGGCAACTGGCAACAGGATGAGAGGACACAGCCTCAAGCTGTGCCAGGGGAGGGTCAGGTTGGACATCAGCAGGAATTTTGGCATGGAAAGGGCTCTCAGGCACTGGAAGGGGCTGCCCAGGGAGGGTTGGAGTGCCCAGCCCTGGAGGTGCCCAAGGAAGGATGGACGTGGCACTCAGAGCTGTGGGCTGGGGGACAAGGTGGGCATCGGGCACAGGGGGGGCTCTGGGGGCTGGGAGGGCTTTTCCAGCCTCAGGAATTCTGGGATTCTGTAAATGAGAGACAAGCCTGGGAAAAAATAGAACATGAATGGAAAGGAAATGCTGGTGGAAAGGCAGGCCAAGGCAAGATGTTGACGTGTGGGGTGTGGGCAGTGCCCTCCTGCCCTGCATGCACACAGGTGACACCGTGTGTCATCACCCTCGGTGTCCCCTGCCTGGCGTGTCACTGTCCATGAGAGCTCATCCGTGTCCAACAGCCACGGAGAAACCACGACATGGATGGGTCTGTTACATTCAATTACAGTTGAAACAATTAGATTAGACTCCGTGGCTAATTAACACAACCTGAGTGGTGAGAGCGCCGGGAGGGGACAGGGTGGTGGAGGTGTTGGAATGGCCGGGGGACATCGGAGCATCCCTGCAGACCCTCGGGGTGGCACTTCCAGATCTGCCTGTCACGATGCTGATACTCCTCTTTCCCTAATTTTCCATTAATTGTTTGCACTCCCCATGTATCTTCAATCCATTAGTTACACTCTCAGGGATCGTGGCAGGCAATAAACCCTCTGCTCTGCCGAGGGCTCCTGCACCACCTTCCACAGGCTCATCCCGTTCCTAATGCCATTGGAGCGGGGGATCAGCGCCAGCCCGTGCTGCCGGATGGATCCCCCTGGGGCCGTGCCTGCAGAGGGATGATAAGGGAATCGGATTTTCGTGGCGACACTAGAGGTGAAATCCAAGGATCCCGAATATTTAGTGATGTTTACCCACAGTAATCAGCTTCTCAAATAGATGTCACCAGGAAGGCTCGCACGGCATTGATTGCAGGGCCCCGCTCGCTGCCCAGGGGCAAACAGCTCTGATTAATATTTCACAACACTTTTCCTTTTTTTTCCCCTCTCTTTTTTTTTTTCCTTTTTTTTTTTTTTTTACTGCTCAGAGAGCCTTGATAGAGAGAGACAGAATATTTTACCATCTCTTGTGTTTGCCTGCTCCAGTAATCATTGGATTCAATCACTCTTGCAATGTTTTTATGAATTAATAACAGGCACTTTGGAGGGCTGGCGGGGAGATGGGAAATGCAATCTGTACAACCTTAATGAGCACCGTGGGGACCTGGTACCATGGTTTCCGAAATCCTCTCTGCGCTTCGCTCTAAATCATTGTCTCTCCAATTACCTGCTCGCAGCCGGCCCTGGATGGCTCTCGTTGGGCGGTGAGTACACCTGGCTCCCCGCTGGCTGCCGCTTTCAGCGCCAGGGCTCCTTTGGAAGCTGGCCCAATTAATTTTTTTCCTCTTTTCTCTTTTTTTTCCTCCCCTTTAATAAAAGCTCACCTTTGTCAGCGCTGACAAAATGTTTGTCTTTGCTGCCTCATTAGTGTTTGCTCTGCTGGAGCAGCGGGATGGAGCCGTGGTGCGGAGCGGAGACGGCGAACCAGCTCCTGCTCCCACTGCTGGACCTGGCAATGAGGAGTTTGGGGCGTTTTGCTCTGCAGTTCACTGGGGTGGGTGGGGCTGGGGAAGGGGGGGTTGGATCTGGCTCCGATTGCCGCAACTGCAAACCAGGGGAGAGCAGGGCAGGGCATGGTGGGGGCACCAGAAAGGTGGGCACGGGGGGCTCAGTGATGGGCACCTCTCCTTTGAATCATGGAATAGAATCATGGAATCACTGAGGTTGGAAAAGCTCTCTGAGATCAAGTCCAAGCATTAACCCAGCACAGCCAAGGCCACCACTAACCCATGTCCCCAAGTGCCACATCCACACAGCTTTTGAATCCCTCCAGGGATGGGGTCTCCACCACTGCCCTGGGCAGCTGTGCCAGGGCTGGACAACCCTTTCCATGAAGAAATTTTCCCTAATAACCAACTTAAACCTTCCCTGCTACAACTTGAGGCCAGTTGCTCGTGCCCTGCCACTTGTTACTTGGGAGGAGTGCTGGGACCTCTCAAGTGATGCCCCCAAGCCCGTTGTCCTGTCCCAACGGAAGGGTCTGATCCCTGATCCCAACCCTTGGTTCCTGTTGTCCCCCTGCTCCTGGGGCTGAGCAGGGCAGCACAGGCGTGTGGAGCACTCCGGGCTGTCGGCTCCCAAGGGGACTTGGAGGACGAGCATCCAGACACCCAGACGTGCAGCTGCACTTTTAAAACTTGTCTGAGTGGAAATTTGGCCACAGGCAGCACAATTGTGTTTCAGGCTTTGAAGCCAACTGGAGTCATTAAATCCTCCTCTGGAGAAAGCTGGGCTCTTGGGAGGGCAGAATTTTACAGCTCAAGTGCTGGGTCGTGATCCAGCAGCAGGTTTGTGTGAGTTTGTGGAGTCCTGAAATAGCAACGGTGAGAGTCCTTTCATAGAATCCTGGAAGATTTTAAGTTGGAAAAGCCTTCTAAGATCATTGAGTCCAACTGTCCCCCGGCACTGCCAAGGGCACTACTAACCCATGTCCCCAAGTGCCACGTCCACATGGCTTTTAAATGCCTCCAGGGATGGGGACTCCACCACTGCCCTGGGCAGCTGTGCCAGGGCTTGATTTCCTCTTATGAGAGTCACTGAACAAAGACAGAGGATCCTGAGGGACAAATCCACGAGTAAGGGATCCCTTACTGACTGAATTTGCAAAGGAAGCCTTGGGAAGCAGCTGGGGGCCATGGGCACAGCTCAGTGCCCACCCGTGGGGACAGTGCAGATGTGGTACAGCTGTGGGTGTGCAGGCTTGCTCCCAACATCCCTGGGAGCCCAGGTCCCCTTGGGGTGTTTGGGAAGTGGTGCTTCCTCCTTTGGATCATCAGCTGGTGGGTCACTGTGGGACAGGGGGTGGTAAATGCTGGTGAGGTCTCCGTCACAGGGCTGGGGACATCCTGGGGACAGGGGTGTCCCCAAGCCCCTGGGATCATCTGGAGGCCCCCACACTACTGCTCACTCCTGGAACTTTTGACTGAGGACTAAACAGATGAAAGGAGCAAAGGGCTGGGAAACGCGTCCTCCTCCAGGTATCGGCACTCGGAGAGCCGGCTCTGCCCACGCCTTCCCTGGCAGGGGTGGAGACATTCCTGCCTCTCCTCCTCTGGACAGCCCAGGAACAGCCAGCTCAGGCAGTGACAATGCACCTCACTAAGCTCTTCACAAGTGCTTGATTTACTTCCAACCCCCTCAATAGAAAATCTCCCAGCGTTTATGAGCAGACCAGCCGAGCTCCGGCTTCAGAGGCTTCTCAGTTTCCCCCTGCTCTGTTTATTTTCTGGGTCTTTTTAATTGGTTTTTAGAGCCTGTTCTCAGCCTACAGCTATTTCGGAGCTGTGGGATGGAGATCTCAGTCTGGGTGAGTAAGAAGTAATTTATAGACACTTGGCCAGCGCCGCTCCAACATTTCTGCTGCCCAGACAGGCGTTACGGCACAGCGGACGCGCCGGGACACGCGTGGAAAGGGCGCTGGAACAACATCTCCTGACCCCCCATGGGCTTTAACTGGTGTGAACTGGGCAGTACTGGGCCCCAGGATGCTCTTCTCCATCCTGGTGGGACCGGGTTCATGGTTGTGCCCGGCCATGGACCGGCACAGCTGGGTTGCTTTGCACGGATGAGCTGCTGGGGAAGGTCATGTTAAAAGAATTTCCCCCAAAACAAGGTCTGATTGTGAACCTTTCCCGGTGAGGGGTGAGCCAGGCAGTGATTTCCCATCCTGATTTATAGCCAGTGTAGATGGTGTGCTCCAAGGCTGGAGCAGAGCCAGCTCCCTGCTGGGGTCCCCGCTGCTGAGGGGTGCTGGACACGGGTCTGAGCTGGGCAGGATGTGGCCCTGGCAGCACGGCCAGTGGGCTCATGGAATCATAGAGCTGTGGAATATCCTGAGCTGGAAGGGACCCACAAGGATCACCAAGTACAAATCCTGGCCCTGCACAGGACAACCCCAAAAATCCCACCACGTGTCTGAGGGGTGCAAGGGGTGAGTTGGCACCCAGCACCCCTCTGGGTGGCTGGGGCCACCCTGGGCAGAGGTGCTGTCCAGCCTCGTGCACTGAGCATCTCTGTCCCTTCCCTGAGCTGTCCTGAGCATCCCTGCCCTGGCCTGCCGGTCCTTGTCCCTGCCCTGCCCATCCCTTCTCCTGCCCTCACCTCCGTGCTGCCAGCTAATTTTTGGATTTTCATTTCTTTTCTTTCTCCCTTCCCTCTGATCCTGCTGGTGCTGCGAAGCCCTGAACAATAGCCGGGATTTATCCGGAGCTCCCATCCTGCCAGCTGGCGGCAGCTCCGCTTCTCATCCCCTTCCAGGGCTCTTAAAGACACCCGGCCCCAAAACCGGGGGTGGGTCGCTCCGACAAGTCCCTGCTCTCTTAAATGCCTGGGCACTGATACAATTAATGTTTAGCGCGGCATTCTTGTTTCCTGGTTGCCATTCTCCGCCAGACAATGGGCTGTTTTGCCCATGAAATTACTGCTCTGATTAGGAGGAATCTGCCCGTCATTAGACTTTCAAATGCGAGCGTTGTGCAGAGGCGCTGGCAGCCCGGCCCAGATTGCTCCGGCGATATTCCTGGTCCTGAAGGAAATAGCGAGTGCAAATAGGGCAATTTTATACACTCGCAGGGGAGGGGATTTGCATTGATGGATGTTGTCGTGTCGCGGCAGCGGCAGCTGGGGCCAGGGCACACATGGATCACACGGCAAAGGCAACTCTTGCCCTCTTTATATGTCTATTTATATATAATTATAGAATCATGGGATGCTTTGGGTTGGGTTCTTCTAGTGGGGCTTTGCCTCCAGAGTGGGCAGCTGGAAATGGAGAGGGGATAGTTCTGCCCAAAAACAGAATTATGGAATCACAGAATCGCTCGGGTTGGAAAACCCCTCCAAGATCATCATTCCCCCAGCACTGCCAAGGCCACCACTAACCCATGTCCCCATGTGTCACATCCACATGGCTTTTAAATCCCTCCAGGGATGGGAACTTCACCTCTGTCCTGCGTGGCTGTGCCAGAGCTGGACAGCCCTTTCAGCGATAAATTTTCCCTAAAATTCAATCTAAACGTCCCCTGGTGCAACTTGAGGCCCTTTCCTCCTGTCCCACGACTTGGGAAAGAGCCCAACCCTCACCTGGCTCCACCTTCCTGTCAGGGAAGAGAGGGGAGCAAGAAGGTCCCTCCTCAAGCTGCACCAGGAGATGTTCAGGTTGGATATTGGGAAAATTTCTTCATGGAAAGGCCTGTCCATCCTTGGCACAGACTGCCCAGGGCAGTGGGGGAGTCCCCACCCCTGGAGGGATTTAAAAGCCGTGTGGATGTGGCACTTGGGGACATGGGTTAGTGGTGGCCTTGGCAGTGCTGAGTTATTGGTTGGACTCGATGGTTTCAGAGGCCTTTTCCAATGTAAACCAGTCCAAGACTCTGTAGTTCCGTGTCTGTGGGATCTTGCAGGGCTGTTTTTGCAGGGTGAGGGGGCTCAGGGTGAGCCTGGGCTGGTGGGACCGGCTCCTGACAGTGCTGAGGGAGGGGCTTCACCCTGAAGGACCTCTGAGCTGGAGAAGGCAGACACAGCAAGACATCAGCACCTCTGAGCTCTGCAGCTCCCACAGCATGCCAGCAATGCTGCCAGGGGTTATCCTTTCCTCCCCACACCCGGCCAGGTGAGAAGGTGCCCGCAGCAGGTTGGCAACAGGGAGAGCCGGGCATTGCTCAGGGCTCAGGGCTGGAACAGCAAGTCCTGACCCCCAAATACGGCTCCCACCCCCAGCTGAGCCTCCCTCGCTGATAAAAACTCCGTTCCTGAGCTTGGCGAGGATTTTCCCGGTGTTCAGTCGATATAAATTCCCAGCGGAGCGCCGGGCAATCGGTTTACTCATTCCTGGCTTATCATCACAACCCTCTGACCTTCAGACACGGCTGGTGCGGTGCCCGAGCCGAGCGAGCGCACCGGGATCTGCACAGCTCATATTCAGCAGCACGTCCTCGTTGTGCCCCAAAAACTGCCCGAAGGTCCCTGTCCCTGCAAGGGGACACTTGTTGGGTGCTGGTCCCACAGTGGCCGGACCCCCCAGGCCGCCCCTCATGGGAGGAGGGTGTGTGGTACCTCTCTGTGGTACAATGCCAGGGAGCAGGGTTGGCATTTGGGGGATGCTGGGGAGGGATTTGGGGCGCTGTCACCCCTCAAAAGGGCCACCCGTCACCCAGGAGCTCATCAGAGCCACCCTGAGCTGTCGGTGACACTCAGCGACTTCTCCCACGCAGCCCAAGGGGGAAAAGTGGGGAGCCACGAGGTTGGGAGATGTTCCTTCCGCTGTCCCAGCAGGGATGTGGGTGAGGCAACTGGTGTGTCACTGGGAACGGAGGAATGCGGCAAAATGGGAAGGGGGGGGGGGGGGAGAAATTAATAATTATCTAAACCGCACCCCTATCACTGCTCATCAAAATTTGCCCGCACTTCATCCCAACCTCCTTTCTTCTTCTTGCCTCCAGTAAGTGCTTTAACATCCTTTTTAAAAATTAAAGGGGGAGGGTTATGGAACAGATAAGAGATAATTGCCTGGCTTTGACTCTTCTATTGATGTGAAAATAGGATTGGAATTACTCACTCTGGTTGAAAGGTTAGTTGAAGGTTATTACAGGAAAATTGTTATTCATACATTTTTTCTGTGCTGCTGGATAGCCTAAAAGATTAAATTCACAGAGTGCATAATGACCCATCACAACGGACAATGGTGGGAATAATCTCCAGAGGCTCCAGATAACAGAACAGAGACTTCTTTGAATAATTCATGGTTCAACAGACATCCCTCACTAACAGATTACATGTGAGTTTTCATTAGAAAGGAGATAATTTAAAGTAGCTTTAAAAATAACCGCTATTTTTAACGGAAGTGGAATTACCATAAGCATTTATGCAGTTTGTTTATGCTTTAATAAATCTACTTTCCTCCTGACCTTCGTGCCATGGGAACAAAACGCAGAGGGATAAAGAAAGTCATTGTTTGTGACAGTCCCCTCTCGTCCCCGTCCTGCTGATCGAGCATCGGTTTCATCCTCAGCCTCACACTTGAGTGCCTTTCAGGCACAGGAGAGCTCCGGGAGGAGAAGGATGCTCAGGACATCCCGGACCACCCGGCGCTGGGCGCGGACCCTGCTGGAGAAGCAGGAGGTGGGATGTCACTTCCCAGCCCCTCCGCTGCTCCTCTGCCTCATCCAGCAGCCAAATCCCGCCCCGGCTCTGCTTAATCTTTTAATTTCATCTCCTGGAATAGCTGTTATGCTTTCAAAGCTGATTGTTTGTTAAAAAAACACGGATTTATTGAGGTTTAAGGGAGGCGTGATAAACATCTACGGCATTGTCGGGAGCTGCGACAAATAGATCTTCAATAACTAATTGATATTTAGTAAACATGTAATCGTTATCTCCTCTGATCTAAATTACATACTAATTAAAGCGACATAATTCACTTTAGAGGCTGCTCAGAGACAACTTTTCCAACCAGGAGGATGAGGAAGGTTGGTGCTGTGCAGGGGGGTGAGCAGGGAATGCCCTGGATTGGGAATTTGGGGGGTTTTATCTCCCTTTTGGCAGAGATGGGGCTCGGAGCAGAGCTGGGACCAGGGATAGGCGGCAGCTCCCGGCGGGAAGGTGCATGATGGAAGTTGTAGTCCCGCTTCTCCCTTCCCACAGAATCCTGCTCCATCCTTTTCAGGCTTCTCTGCCTCCGCGTGGGTTTCGAGCCAACTATTTAATGCTCACCAACTAAAGCTGGTGGGGGAGTGGAGGTGGTAATTACACGGTAAGGTGAGATAAAGCAAATATTTGAGAGGTGATTCATTTCCAGCATAGCTGAGTGATGTGCAAGCATTCCTCGGGGAGAGCAGCAGCTCGGGAAATATTTACCTTCTCCCTTCAGGTGGATTTGTGGGCACCACGCAGAGTAAACGCTGAGGAAAGTCAAGTAACAGGCAGCTGCTCAGCAGAGCCGTCACGTGTGGCCCTCCCCCTTGGATCCCTCTGTTGACAGAGTGGAAAGGAAAGACTTTGACCTAAAACAACTGATAAAAAGGAAAAAGGAGTCGCTCTGCTGCCATCGCCCATTTCCCTGGGTTTCTGCCAGCCTTGCCGAGAATTGTGAGCTCAAGAGGAAAACGTTTTCCTTACCTTGTAAGAGATGTTGGCTCTAATTGTCACCTTCCTGCGGCCCAGGGGGTGTCTCTGGGGAGGAAAATTCTGTTCTTGGACGTCCTATAGACCCAGTGGGTTGTGAGCTGTGTCCTCTGAAGGATGGGGAGTCCTCCTCCCTGGTGGCACCTGTTATAGAATCATGGAGAGCTGGAAACCTGGAATGGTTTGGGTTTGAAGGGACCATAGCTCATCAGTCCCACCCCGTGCCATGGGCAGGGACACCTCCCACCAGCCCAGGCTGCTCCAAGCCCCATCCAACCTGGCCTTGGGCACTTCCAGGGATCCAGGGGCAGCCACAGCTTCTCTGCCCAAACTGTGCCAGGGCCTGCCCACCCTCCCAGGGAAGAATTCCTTCCAATATCCCATCTATCCCTGCCCTCTGGCAGTGGGAAGCCATTCCCTGTGTCCTGTCCCTCCATCCCTTGTCACAAGTCCCTCTCCAGCAATCCTGGAACCCCTTTAGGCACTGGAAGGGGCTCTCAGGTCTCCCTGAAGCCTTCTCTTCTCCAGGTGAACCCCCCAGCTCTCCCAGCCTGTCCCAGAGCAGAGGGGCTCCAGCCCTTGGAGCATCTCTGTGGCCTCCTCTGGACTCTCTCCAGCAGCTCCACATCCTCCTGCTGTTGTTGCCCAGGGCTGGAGGCAGCTCTGTAGGTTGGGTCTCACCTGAGCAGGACAGAGGGGGACAATCCCTCCCTTGACCTGTTTGTCACATTTAACACTTTATTGAATAATAAAGCAGGTCCCTCCCCTGTCCCTCCTGATTCCCGTGGCTGCTCTCACTCCTGCCCTTAGCTGGGATGCCACAACCTGCACCATGCAGGGAGCTCAGGCTCTTGGATTTGCCTTCTCTGACGAGCAAGGGAAATCCTGGCAAACTGAAGAAGGGCACGTGTGATGGAGTGTGAAGCTGAAGTGGTTCCTCCAGTCCTATCCCGCCTGAGGATTAATGAAGAAGGATTTATCCCCATGGGAGAAATGGAGCAGGTACAGAGCTTTTCCTCCCACCCCACCCCTGGGAGGTACAAGGGCTTGTTATAAATAATCCTTGAGTCTAAAGGATGTGAATGAGGACTTTTATGGATTTAACGTGAAACTCTAACATCATTTTCCACTAAAGCTTATGTCAATAAATCATTTTTTAATTATAAGCTTAAATTATCAGCTAAGCATGTCTAAAGAATCTCTAGAGTGATTTCTGCCTTCAGAGCCACGTTAAGGAGGCCTGAGAAGAAAGTTCTTCTCCTTCCTTTTGAGCTGCTTTCTATTTTTTCCCAGCTCCTGGAAAACCAACCCCCAGTGCCTGTGTGTCTGACGGGATTTGAAGGAAACCCGACCCTCTCCTAAATCAGGGACTGTCCAAATCCACATCCAAATGCTATGGCCCTGTTCCACCTCTGATACACAACACGAGGGATGGGT
Source organism: Anabacerthia variegaticeps (assembly GCA_035583185.1). Classification (NCBI taxonomy): domain Eukaryota; kingdom Metazoa; phylum Chordata; class Aves; order Passeriformes; family Furnariidae; genus Anabacerthia; species Anabacerthia variegaticeps. Next base: position 1,320,566 of record JAWWEW010000017.1, on the reverse strand, counting down.
TGATTTAGTGCTGCCTCCACGATCAGGTCACATTCCAGAGCGTGTCTTGGTGCAGCTCAGGAGTGCTCAGGTGCCCTGGGAATTATTTTAGGAGCAGTGACATGTGTCAGTGCCAGGGGAAATCCCAGGGAGAAGGGCTGGCAGGGTCCCAGCTCAGGGCAGCTCCTTTGAATCCCAGCATCCTCATTTCACCTGCAGGAACACACCTCTCTGCTATCTGCACTCCATGATCCAGAGCTGGATCCTTCCAATTCTCCTGGGAATCACCAAAGCCTGGAAAAAAGAGGTGTGGAAATTAAATGTGTGATTGCACTGGCCAGTGGATATGGAGCTGGAGAAGGACACGGAGGGTGTCACCTGCTCCTCTGGCCCCAGGTATGGACAAATGGAAGCTGTTTGGTTACCTGGAAAGAAGAACTCCTGGTCCCAGAGCCCTTTACCCCCCAGATTGCTCCCCAGAAACCTGAAAACAATCAAGAATTATTTCTTTCTTTGCGGGAGGAGATTTATAGCATTTCTCACCCTTGAGATTCTCACTCTGCCCTAATTAACACAGTTAATCAAGGCCCTGTGGCCAATTGACAGGGCAGGAGCCTCATCCCTCCTCACACCGGAGGAGCTCTGCACCCCAGGGCTGGCGTGAAATGGGATCATTGCAACCATCTTCTGGTGCCTTTTCTGCTGCTGGAGCAGAGCCTGAGCTGGGAGCTGTCCCTGGAGCCCCGTCCAGGCTCCCAGGCTGCTCCGCCATGTGGGAGCAGCGCATCTCTCCGCGCTGGAGATGTTCTGGTGAGGGCTGTCCGCGTTCCAGGGCACCTCCTCCTCCCCATGGCCCTCCCCAGCCGGGCTCTGATTTCCCACTTTCCTCTCCTCGGCCCCGTTTAATCTCATTTCACGGCTTCCATGACAACACAAGCTCTGCGGATCGCGCTCCTCGGGCGCTTATTGAATTGCGGGCGGGGGGACGGGGCTGGCTCGGCCCCGAACCACATTAACCAGATTATGCTCTGGAGGTCGAGCGCGGGAATTAACGGGGGTTTCAGCAGCACAGCGTTTTGCAGGGAGATGCAGCAGCTCTCTGCTGTGTAATGTAAACCACCAGCTCTCCAGAGTGCCCTGGGAGGGTGGATTTCACCTCTCTTTCCACCTTCCTTCCATCCAAAAGGAGCCCACGGTGCTCTGGCCCTGCAGCTGGAAGGATGCCCCATTTTTGTCACCGCTACAGAAACTGCCAGTTTATTCCATGTGGGAAGTGGTGCTCGACCAGTGCTGGCAGGAAGGAGAAACTGCCCTCAGAAGAAGCTGGGAGCATCCTGGCTCCTCATTCCCCATCCATGAAGGTTTGATCTTGGCAGGCACATATGAGAAGGGTGGCTGCAGGCAGGGAGGGTGTTCAGTGGCTGATCATACAGTCATGGGATGGTTTGGGTGGGAAGGGACATTAAAGATCATGTTGTTCCACAGGCAGAGACATCTCCCAGCAGCCCAGGTTGCTCCAAGCCCCGTCCAACCTGGCCTTGGGCACTTCCAGGGATCCAGGGGCAGCCACAGCTTCTCT
>JAWWEW010000017.1:1290132-1318908 GCA_035583185.1 Anabacerthia variegaticeps | reverse complement strand
CTCCATCCCTTGTCCCCAGTCCCTCTCCAGCTCTCCTGGAGCCCCTTTAGGCTCTGGAAGGGGCTCTCAGGTCTCTCTGGATCCTTCTCTTCTCCAGGTGAACATTCCCAGCTCTCCCAGCCTGGCTCCGGAGCAGAGGGGCTCCAGCCCTTGGAGCATCTCCGTGGCCTCCTCCAAGCCCATTCCATCAGCTCCGTGTGTCCCTTGTGTTGAGGACGGACAGCAGGGAGAGCCGCTGGGTGCGGGGCTGGAGGGCTCAGGGGGAGGGATGTTGGTTTTTCTGGGTGTGCCTCCCTTTCAGCTCCCGGGTGTCCTCCAGCCAGGCGGGTAATCGGCTCCGTGTCCCGGCGCTGTCGGGGTCACTCAGCCCCGTGTGGCTCCGAGGGTGAGGCCCCTCTGGGATTCTCTGCCTTTCAGCGCGGCCGCCCCCAGATCGCATTCATGGGGACCCCCAGATCCGTCCACCCCGCTGGCTGTGAATGCCCCAGCCCAGCCTGGTTAAAGGCTTTTCTCTGTGCTTAATGATGTGGCTGCAAATTCACCCTCGAGGAGGGAGAAGCTGTAAATAATGTTGTTTTTTCCATAAAAAGCCTTTTGAATGGGATGTGTTTAACCCGGAGCTTTCCAGAGGGGCTCTTCCTGAGAGGTGCTGGTTGCCCTTGGCTGGGAGGCAGGACCAGGGGGTGCAGGGACATGGAAGGAAGCTCAGCACTCCCAGCTTGGCTGCTGGATTGGAGGTGGAGTAGAGGGGATGAACAGGATGTGGGGATACACAGAGATGTGGGGATACAGGGATGTGGGGATACAGGGATGGGGGGATACAGGGATGTGGGGATACGCAGGGATGTGGGAATACAGGGATGTGGGGATACACAGGGATGGGGAGATACAGGGATATGGAGATACAGGGAGCCAGGGGGTGCAGGGGGCTGGGGGGATGCTCAAGGCTGAGGTGCTCCCCTCAGCAAGGCCAGAGGCTCCTCACACCCTTCCCACAATGAACACATTCCCTGGAAGTGTTCAAGGCCAGGTTGGATGGGGCTTGGAGGAAACTGGGATAGTGGAAGGTGCCCATGGCAGGAGGTGGAACTGAGTGGGCTTTAATGTCCCTTCCCACCCCGGCCACTCTGGGATTCTATGATTCCATGATTCTATGCTTTCAAAATGGTATCTGAATTTGGCAAAGCTCCCTCATCCCGTGCCTTGAAGCAGCATCCTGGGGTTTGCCAAGGGGCTGCTGGGGCTGGGGACGAGGAGTTTGCTCCTTGGAATGGCCACATTTAGAGCCTTTGCCTTGACCACCGCTGACACTCCCAGCCTGCACTTCCATCCTTCTTCCCTGGTCACTTCGCAAATTCCCAGGATTCTGCAGGGCCATCTCCTCCCTTGGAGCTCTCCCTTAGTCAAACAGTGAACCCTCTGTGTGAGTTTATTTTTGAAATTGAAAAGATTCGGTAAAATCAGGGTTTGCTGTTTCTCAAACAAGCTCTTCCCCTCGGGAACGGTGACATTTGCTCTCAGAGCACCAAAGGACTCTCTGTGTCCCACCCAGGCCAGCTCAGCTCTGCAGGATCCTGCTCTGGGCTGGTGTCAGGAGCTTTGGCATTTTAAAATGTCCAGCTTTGGGTTCAAGTGTGTGTAGCTAAAAAAAATCCTTCTTTCCCTCTCCCCCCTGCCCAGCCAAACACCATTCCTGGGGGGCTCCTGCACGCTTTGGGAGGTCCCACCCTTGGGCTGCAGGGTGGCTTATGGGGAGTTTCCCAAGCCTAAGATTTTCCAGTAATTCCCAAGATTTATTTCCAGACCGTTGATGTCCCCAGCCCTTCCTGGGGGGTTTGTTCCCCAGAATAACCAGCCCCTGAATTGTCTTTTCTCTTTCCTTTTTCCAAGGATTTATTTAAGAGGAATGGAAATAGGACAATTGGAGTGTGTCAAGCCAAAGCATCCAGGTAGGAATATTTTGTGTTTGTTTTCACCTCACGTAGCCAAGCCACTCCAAGCATCCCAAAGCCTGGAGGCAGAGGAACATGTGCTGTGATTTCTCCATAGCCAATCTTCCAAAATACCCACATAGGCTTTAATAATGAAACAGCTGATGGATGAGCCCCTGACAAGCTGTTCCTGGGCAACCTGTGCCAGGGCCTCATCACCCTCACAGGGAAGGATTCCTTCCCAATATCCCATCTAACCCTGCCCTCTGGCAGTGGGAAGTCATTTCCCCTTGTCCTGTCCCTCCATCTCTTGTCCCAAGTTCATCTCCATCTCTCTTGGAGTCCTTCAGTTACTGGAAGGGGCTCTCAGGACTACCTGGTGCCTTCTCTTCTCCAGAAGGTGCCTGTGGGCTCACTGGTGAATAATGGACGTGGGGTGAGGTGCTGATGGGGGTTTGGGGGCTACTGGTGGAGCATGTGGAGTGAGGATGGAGCAAGTATGCTGCCGTGTCCTCCCTCCCTGGCAGATCTGGTGTGCCCTCATCTCCAAGAGGAAGATGCTGTTCTGTTCCCTGACCTGGACCTGGCTGGACTCTGAACAAAATTGGTATTTAATGAAGAAATGCTCAGTTTTCTGCCCCAGCCCTTGTTTGCCGTGGGGTATCACCAGGGAAGAGCTTTTCCACTGCTTACCGTTCTCCTTGTTGCTGTCAGAGCAGCCCTGGATGGAGGAGTCTCCAGTGTCCGTGTCAGTGTGCAGTTATCCACACTGTATGCAAATTCGAGGTAATTTATTTTATAAAACCCTTTTTATTGCCGTTCCCAGCGCCCCTGGCACCAGCTGTGATGAGAATCACTTGGATGTTAAAGTGCTGTTGACAAAATTGTTCCCAGTGGCACGTGGGCGCAGATGCACGGCTCCCTCCCTGCCCAAATTCCAGGTATTGGGAGGATGAGGGATCGATGGAGCCGAGCCCAGGGGCTGTTTGGAGAGAGAAAACCCATAATGAGCCGCTGCCTCCACACTGGGGCTGCAGGAGATGTGCTCAGACTGTGGAGATGCACCCCAGCAGTGAGCCCTGGCATGGGGAGGATGCTGCTGGACCTCTGGAATAGCCAAGCCCAGCTCTGGGGGGAAAAGGCTGCTGGGTGGATCGGGGTGGGAATGTGGTGACAGCCGAGTTCAGGAGGAGGAGTTAACAAGCAGGGAAAAGAGGAGATAAATGGCAGCCGGATGCTCCAGCCCATTCATCCCGGAGCCACTAAATGTACCATGAATGATTCCTGACGGGATTGAGCTGAACGTGCTCGATGGCTCCGCAGTGACTCCTGCCTTAGTAAATCCGTCATGTCTGCATAAATGCCTTCCCGGGGTTTTAATGCGGGCACTGTGCACCTTCTCAGGTGGGATAACTCTCTGCTGGGGCCGAATTTTATCCCAGGCAAAGCCCTGGGTCTAAGCCACACGTACACAAGGGTATTGCCCTGGATCCCTGGTGTTCCTGCTCCTCTGTTCCTGGGGTGTCCCTGTGCATCCAACATGGATCCAGCATTTGCATCCCACGTGTGCATTCAGTGCAGGTACCCCATGGATGCCTCCAGCCTGTGGCCAGCACGTTCATCCATGTGCCCCCAATGCGTGTCCCCAGTGCGTGCACCCAACACGTGCACCCCACACGTGTGCCCCATACATGCATCCAACACGTGTTTCCAAGCTGCATGTCCAACATGTGCATCCCACACAGGCTCCAGCACAGGGTCCAATGCCTGCATCCCACATGGAGCGCCCCCCCTGTGCCCCCAGGAGCACGCAGGGATATCCCACCCCCCAAAACCTGCATCCCAGCCCAGCCCCTCCTGCGGTGCCTCCTGCAGCATCCCTCCTCCTCACCCCCAGACGGGGAGTCACTGCCCATCTGACATTTACAACCTGCCTCCCACCTCTCCGTGCCCTGATTTCCTCCTTGGCTGCACTGGGAGGAAGATTTCTCCTCCTGCAGCAGGGTCACGGCGAGGGTAACTGCGTTAGTGCGGCTCCAGGACGGATGGGGCTGTTGGAGCAGAGTCTCTCTGCCATTTGTACTCTGGGTTTCGCTCCAAGGGCTGTGAGCAGCCTCTGGATTCATCTGCTCTGCTCCCGGGCCGGGAGACAGCATGGATAGATTTTCTAAGATCCTTTCTTTTCCATAAAAAATATTTGATGGTGGTATTGACAGACCCACCGATGGAAAAGGGCAAGGAAATATTTCAAAATGGTTTATCTGGCAGCTGTGGATTTCAGCTCATGTTGCTTATTGACCTCTAATTGTTTCCAGTAGTAGCGGGAGACAGGAAGATCAATAGGGATGGGAGGGAGTTAATACCCTCCTGGTGCACTTAACTGTAGTTAGGAAACACTGGAATTCATCTTCCTGGGATTTTTAGCACGTTTGTAACTGAAACATTGGGCAACCACACTGGGGACTGCTCTGTGAGCTGGGTTCTGTGCAGAGCCTTAATTCCCTTCCTAATCCCTCTCCTCACCTGGTCCTGGGGCTCGAAGGAGCCTCGTGGTTCTCCAACTGCCCTTCCCTGGTGCTTTAGAAATTCAGGAGGCCCTGATTTGGGGGACAGATGGAAATCAAACTCTTCTCCCAAAGAGTCTGAGCAGCTCCTTTGCTCTGCACCACAATGGGTGGATCATGGAAGGGCAGAGCTGGTACCAACACCCTCGGCAGGGCCAGGAATGGAGCATCCATCCACTCCAGGCCCTTGCCCCAGGTCCCTCTCCAGCTCTCCTGGAGCCCCTTTAGGCACTGGAAGGGGCTCTCAGGCCTCCCTGGAGCCTTCTCTTCTCCAGGTGAACCCTCCCAGCTCTCCCAGCCTGGTCTTGTGTGGTTATAGAGTTGGTCCATCCAGTGTGGGACCAGCCCGTGCTTCAAATGCGTCAGGTATATCCAACAGCTCGCCTCTTCTCCAGCTTTCCCAGGGGATTTTTAGAGGAGCAAGAGGATCCTGGTAGTTGGAGCTCCACAGGAAAGAAGGGACCAGTAAGTTTTTGCCAGGAGAGTTGGAGTGCAGTCGAGTGCTGCCAGACCACCAAAATATGGGAGAGGATGCAGGAATGAGAAGAGTGGGGTGTCAGGAAAGACTCTGGAGCGGCCAAGAGAAGGGGACAGCTGAGACTTCAGGATGGAGATGCAGAGAGGGACCAGGCTACAAAGGCTGGGAAGGACGAGGGTGCTCGGGGTGATCCCCCAACCCACCTTGGGACGTGGAGCTGGTGGCCATCGCCCTCCTGGGCCACCTGTGGGGCCACCAGCGGTTCCCTGGGGATGCCCCTGCCCTGGGAGCAGCCCCGGCCGGTGACAGTGGCAGTGCTGCAGGTGCCAGCGCCGGGTGATTGTTCCTGGCGGAGCCCCCCCGGCTCCTGTCACCAGGAATCACGGCAGAGCCGTAATCTTTCATTAGTGCATTCAGCACTAATTGCTGGCAGGATGCCACGTGCCTATTTTCTCATTTTAACAAAACATTTATGCATGAAAGATTTAATGCCAGGTATCAAGCATATCATTGTAAATTTACCACTAATTAAGCCTAATTAAAATAATTAAATGGCTGTGGAGTCACAATGTGAATTAAAATCACATTTCCTCTCGTGTGTGTGCCCCTCTCCTCACTGCCCTCACTTCGGGTTTCACACGCAAATATTTCCCCATTCGGATGCACGGGAAGCACCGGCGTGGCAGAGGGATTTCATCCTTACCATAACGCTGGGATCCGGGGGGAAGTTTTTCAATTTCAGGACCTCTGGAGATTTTTCTTGCTGTGGATGAAGTATGGACAATTTGACAAATCTGTTCCTCGGAGCAGTCGCTCGCTTTTGCATATTCATTACTCATCGGATTTTTAATCAAAGTCGCTGATGGACCCTTTGCACCACAAATAACTCGGTCATGAATAATTGATGGTGTTTAGCTGGGTTGGGGTGCGGGGGGCGCTCCTGGCACCACATGGCGCTGCAGATGTTCGGGTTTCACATGTGCACAGCTCATCAAACCCAGGCCCCGGGCGGGGCCGTCCCTCGACTCGCCATCTGCCAAAACAGACCTCGGGAATTGTGGGAGAGGGGTTGGGTTCCTCTGGCCCTGGTTTCTCCTCTTCCCTGTTGCTGGAGAGCCTCGAGGCAGGGTCTCTGCCCCTTTTGCCCAGCTGTGGGTGACCAAGGGGCTGGGAGGCTCCAGGGGTTGCTCTGGATGGGGCTCCAGGAGCAGCAGGGGATGCTCTGGGCAGGTGATCCAGGAGCTCCAGGAACTCCAGGGGTTCCCTGGACAGGGTCTCCAAGAAGTACAGGGGATCCTTTGGCCAGGGAATCCAGTAGTTCCATGTGATGATCTGGCCAAGTGCTCCATAGGGTGCTTCGACCAGAAATTCCAAGGCATGCTCTGTCTGGGGGCTGGAAGGTGTCCCTGCCCATGACAGGGGGTTGGAGCAGGATGGTCTTTAAGGCCCCTTCCATCCCAAACCCTTCCACATTCCAGGGTTCCGTGGTGGGGATGCAGGCCCAGCCATCCTGCTGTCTCTCTCCCAAAGGTGTAGGGCAGTGGGTGCCAGCAGGACCCACGGGTGCCCAGGGTGTCCTGGCTTGGGTCAAGCAGCTGATGCAGCTCTTGGCTCCCTCCCACCAGGCACAGGGGAGGAGGAGTGTGGTCATGGACATGTCACAAACAGCATCCATGTGTTGCTGCTGGATGCTTGTGGAATGCCCTGGAATGCAGATCGGGCACCAACCACCCTCTGGTGCTTTGGGAAGCATCACTGGGCTGCTCCAGCACGGCTTGGCAGGTCCTGGAGGTCCCACTGTCGGAGTCAGACAATATTTGGGATGGTCACAGGTGCCTTTCAGAGCCAAGGTACATCCATGTCGATCTGCCCCATGGCCTGAGAGACCCAGAGGCTGGGACACCCTACTGGTGGGGTGTGGGGGTCACAAGGGCATCATCCCCTGGCCCTTCTCTCCCATGAGGAGTGGGGCAGGACCTCATCTTGTCTTCATTTTTTTACAACAGAGTTTGGTATTTGTTATACCAGCCGACAGCCTGGCACAGGGGGCTGGTAGGGAGGTACAGGGCGGGCAGGAGGGAGGTTGGCAGTGTGGAAGGAGGGCAGGAAGGATGCTGGCAGTGTGGAAGGAGGGCAGGCAGGAGGCTGGCAGTGTGGAAGGAGGGCAGGAGGGAGGCTGGCAGTGTGGAAGAAAGGGGCTGACAGTGTGGAAGGAGGGCAGGAGGGAGGCTGGCCGGGGCGGTGCCGCATTTTTTACTGCCGCCCTCCTCTGTGTGGTCTCCGCCAGGTCTCCGTGGCAGCACAATGGGTTGCAAAGCCCCTTTGTGCGCTGGCTGTGGCCACCGCTGTATTTTAGGCTTGAGCCATTCAAGTAAACCCCGGGCAAGGCTCTGCACAGGCTGATTAACCTTTTATCTCCCAGGCTCAGCCTTTCTCCCCCTCTGCGGGGTGTCCCGGGGTGTCCCAATCCCTGGCAGAGGGGTTTGGGTTCCCCGTCAGATTGGTCCTATTACTGGGCCCTCTAATCCCCAATAAACTCCCCTGAGCTCCTTGGCAGGGCTGCCCTGCAGACAGGGGCAGTGTTGTGGCACTGTGGTGGCTCTGTGGTGGCTCTGTGGTGGCAGGCACTGGGATCACATCTGGACAGATAGAATATCCCGTTCCAGCAGGACTGAGATCTCCCAACCCACATCATGGGAGGGTGGTCTCAAACTGGAGGGAAGAGCCACACATTTAACCCTCCTCCCACCCTGGGCTGCAGAGCAAAAGCGAGGCAGGGGGAGGTCTGGGAGGTGTGAGGGGACAGGTGACCAGAAGGGATTTGGGGACAGTCACAAGCCTGTGTTGCACGTGCACCCCAAATTTGGGGACCCCCCTCTGGCCTGGGAGCTCTCTTGGAATTGCCACTGGGACTGCAGGAACACACAGGGCTGCAAAAGTGCTGCCCCTTCAGCTGCTTCATCTTGGGGGGCTGAGAGCTCAGGGTGTGTCACTCCTTTTGTAACCCAGGGATGAAAGAGCTGGGGTCTTATATTAAAAAAAAAAAAAAGAAAGCAGACAGGGAAGAGGTGTTGGTTTTGTAAAGAGAGCTGTAATTGTGGCTGTGAAGGTGGATGCTCTGCAGCCTCCTGGGAAAGGCCCCTCCAGGTCCATAAATAATTCAGCTGCTCTGACACACCGAGTTCCTCAGCTCAGTTAAATCTATTGATCCTCCTCTCCTTTGGATCCTGGTGATGGAGCCTCCCACCCAGGCTCTGCCAGCACCTCCCTGCCAGAGGGGCAGAGGAGTGTCTTGGCATCCTCCACCTCTCCAGGATGGAGGTTTGTGCCACCATCCCACCAAGAGGCACCCAGTGCCACCCACTAAGAAATACCCAGTGCCCTCTGCTCCATGTACCCAGTGCTGAGGCCCTTTAACACCTCTCCTCCGAACCATGGGATGAATAATTAACTCTTCTGGCTAATCACTCTGAGGTTTTCACGCTGCTCCCTGTGAAAAGCAAATGTTATGGCCTCATCTTCCTGGCCTGATGGGGTAAGTGGCATGGAGAGTGTGGCTTCCTGATGGCTCCAGCATCCTCCTGCCATGGCAGCATCCTCCTGTCATGACACCCTCCTGCCACAGCAGCATCCTCCTGTTGTGACATCACCCTCCTGCCATGACATCACTCTCCTGCCATGACATCTTCCTATCACGACATCCTCCTCCTGTCATGGCAACATCCTTCTGCCATGACATCATCCTCCTGCCATGACATCACCCTCCTGCCATGACATCACCCTCCTGTCGTGACATCATACTCCTGCCCTAACATCTTCCTGTCACGACATCCTCCTCCTGTCATGGCAATATCCTTCTGCCATGACATCACCCTCCTGCCATGACATCATGATCCCACCTTGCCAGTGCCCTCCCTTCCTCCCTTCCCTCCCTTCCTGGCAGCACCCTCATTTGTTTGTTGGGCATCACATCCCACCCAGAGCGATGCCAGCACCAGGAGCCCTTGCCCAGGACAGGTGTGTCAGTGCCCAGGTATGCCAAGACCCCTCCTTGGCACAGGGACCCTCCCCCTTGCTGAAAAGATCCAACTGCTTCAACTGAATCAAGCATTTGGGTTTGACTTGGATTAATGGGGTTTTTTTCTGTGAATATAAACCATTTTGCATTTCAAAATCCTTCAGCAAACAGAGCAGTTTGTCTTTGTGTTTGCTAATTTAAAAACAAATATTTGCCTGCCAAGCAAATATAGTCTCTTAGGATGTGCTATTAATAGGATAATTAGGCAGCCGGTAATGAAAAGGATTGCTGGTAATTATGGCAAGATTTGTTTTGGCATTTGAAGGCAGAAAGGGAGGCTGAAGTGCTAAAATCTACCTTCGAGTTAATTAGTGCTATTAGAATACACCTGAAAAAATAGGGCAGCTAATGAACACTCCAGTTTATTTTTAAAGAGGCCGTGGAAGGTGTTTTTCTGTGAGATACTTAGAGAGGAAACAAAATCCTCTTTCTTTCAGCTTTCCACTGGTTGGGGTGGGATGAAGAATTGCTCCACGTGGGATGGAATCACTGGGAAGGGCCTGGAGCAGCACAGCTCAAATCCTGGTCCTTTGGGGTGTGCTGTCCCTTTTGGGGTGTGCTGTCCCTTTTGGGTGTGCTGTCCCTTTTGGGGTGTGCTGTCCCTTTGGGGTGTGCTGTCCCTTTTGGGTGTGCTGTGCTTTTTGGGGTGCGGGTTTGGCTGTGGGGTCTCCCCTGGTGTCACTCTGGGGGGTTGGCTGAGCTCAGTGGGAAGGGGCAGTTCATTTCCCAGCCTGGAGCAGGGACCTGTGGGTTATATAAATCCTCCCCTCACTCACTGCTGAACCTCCTGTGCATTTGTTGGTCCACAAACCCCCACGTCGGCTGGCCCCGAAATGATTAATTAGAAAATTACATTTATATAACCCTCTAATCTGTATTTGTGTGTTGCCAAGGGCAGAGGCAGAGGTAGGGGAATTACATCCAGATTAGCTCTGAGCCAGAGGAAGCCCAGATCTGCGATTATTTTGAGGGCAGAAATTGTAAAATTGTACCAATCCGGGGAAAACCAGCCAAAATTAGGCTCTTTTTTTTTTCCTCCCCTAATTCCCCCCTTCCAGGGCTGAGAAAAGAGAGCAGATGAATGGAGCGAGGTGGTGCCTTTCAGGGGTTACTGGGTGAGGGCCCCGGGGCCAGCTCTGTACAGCGAGAGGTGAGGGGAGAGAAAAAGCTGATTTCCAGCTGAACATGGCCTTCAGTTTCCCAAACAAAATTGCTTTTATTCTTCTCAACATGTGTTCCAAAAGATTAAAGAGCTGTAAGCTTGCACAGCTTAATAAGAGTGTGCATTAGAAGAGTGGCCTGGAACGGCGGCGCGGAACAAGCTCCCCCCAGTTTGGGGAGGATTTGAAATCCTGTTTATTGAATTATAAAGAACCTTAAAGGATAAAGGATATTGAAGTAGGGATTTTAATACTTGGTGGTATTTGGGGGAGTTATTCGATCACAACAAATCATTTTAAAAGTATTTTGTTGGGGTTTTTTTGGGGGGGAGGAGGGATGAGGATGAAGAGTTAATTGAAAAATAGGCCGTGGCTCCGATGGCTGCATCGATCCAGGATCAGATCATTATAAAGGATACGTGTTCTCTGTAATTATGGGGACAAATTAAAGATGAAGCCTAAAGGCTCTGGGAGATTCTCTATTAACTGACAAAGCCCAGCAGCAGCAGAGCCCTCCTTGGGTTCCCTGCTTGGAGGAAGAGTTGGGATAAGTCAGTCCTGGAAGGCAAACAGAGCCCAGCACATCTTTTAGTGTGTCAGTCAGGGGGGTGTTTAAGTTCCTAATAAGATTTAGGGTAGGCAGAGTGCCTGAGAGTAAGGAAGGGACTGAAATCCCAAGATTTAGGGTAGGCAGAGTGCCTGAGAGTAAGGAAGGGACTGAAATCCCAAGATTTAGGGTAGGCAGAGTGCCTGAGAGTAAGGAAGGGACCGAAATCCCTGCAATTTCCCTCTGTCTCTGGGGAATTTGGGGTGACCCTGTGGGGCAGGGCTGGAGCTGCACCCTCCTCATCCTCCCTGGCGATGGGCACTGGCAGGAGTGGGATTAACTCCAGGTCCAGGCTTTGCTGCATGGGGAGATTTGCAGTTCCTAAGCAGCCCCGTTGTCTGTGATAACTTATGCTGTTCTGCTCCCTAAGAGGATTGGGCAGATTAAATGAAATCATGAGACATGCTATGCAAATTACATCCCAAATCTGATTTTCTGTTGGGGATTAGGGTTAAAATATTGGGAACTGGAAACTTTTTCCTAGTCTGGTCTAGAGGGTGCACTTTTCAAAGTGCCAGTGAGGGCTGGCTCCAGAGTCCCAGCGAGTGCCTTGGTGTTTTCAAGCCCAGTGTTTCAAAATAATAAAAATAGAACACCTCTTTGGCTGCTTCCTAGGGCTCTGGTGGCCTTTGTGCCATCTCCTGTATCCTGCTGAAGGGGTAATCTTCCTGCAGTGTCACAGATCCAACCTCAGCCCATGCTGGCATGTCTTTGTACACCTGCAAAATCTCTTCAGTTTCCCCAGGGTCTTCTGGGCCCGCTTTACACCATCTAATCTCTTTTGGTCCAGTAGATTTGGGGAATAAATTCTTCCCTGGGAGGGTGGGCAGGCCCTGGCACAGGGTGGGCAGAGAAGCTGTGGCTGCCCCTGGATCCCTGGAAGTGTCCAAGGCCAGGATGGATGGGGCTTGGAGCAACCTGGGCTGATGGGAGGTGTCCCTGCAGAGCTGCATCCCTGGGTAAATTCTGATCAGCCACATTTTAAGGGGTATTGGAATGGATTTGAGGCCTCACAGAGCAAAACCAGTCACAAAATACCCCCTCAGTTCTCAGTGAGCACTTTGGTAGGCACAGGGGTCAGGGAAGTTTTGCCATCCCCAGCTGTGTTTGCTGTCCCAAAATGCTGCTCCCGGGACAGGCTGGGCTGTGCTTTTTGGCTCCTGTGCATGGAGTGTTTCTTTTTAAACATTTCCAGCCTGGTTCAATTTGTTTTCTATTACCACCAGCCCTGGTGCCTCTGCAGTTGTGTTGATCAAAGCAGAACACGTTGGCTGACATGGAAACACTTCCAAAACCGGGGGGCTGAGGGGGAATACGGCCTTTCCATGAACTCTCTGGAAAAACAACGTACCCCGGGGCTGCCTGGCTGCCAGGGGGGTGTTTTGGAAGGCGGGAGCTGGTGCCATCAGTTCAGCACAAGGAAATAAAATCCAAGCCAAAGCCAGGGCGGGGATGGAGGTTCATCCCCAGCACAGGCAGTGCCTCTGTGATGGCCCTTGGAGGATTGTTGTGGAGAGAACGTGGGGATGTTCCCCACAGGAGGGGCTGTGGTCCCTGGGGGAGCTCTCTCCCCATCCCCATCCCCATCCCCATCCCCATCCCCATCCCCATCCCCATCCCCATCCCCATCCCCATTCCCAGCTGTGCTGTCTGGCTGGGATTAGGCCACATTAGTGGCCGCAGCTGAAGTTTTCCGAAGGCAGATGTGGGAGCTGGCATCACCTTGCCGGTTTTATGTGGGTTTTTGATCCATTCCTGGAATGTAAATTAAAGGAGAGGAAAACCAGATGGGGCCAAGTCCTGCTGCTGGGTATGTGGGCACCCGTCCTGCTGGATCCCACATCAAGGAGGGCTGCACCCCTTGAGCCACTGGTTCTGGCAGCAGCTGCTGGAGGTGGGGAGAGGTGTTAGAGGGGTTGGGGTCCTGGGAAGTGCATCCTAAAGAGCCTAAACACAGAGACAGGGCTCCCCATTCCCTTGAAAATGGAATCTAGGCATCCAGGGATGTGGCGCAATCCTGGGTTCAAGGGGAGGAGGGAGTCCTGCCTGAGAGGATGCAGGAAGGAGGGGATGTGGTACCCAGGGATGCAGGAGGAAGAGGATGTGGTACCCAGGGATGCAGAAAGGAGGGGATGTGGCACCCAGGGATGCAGGAAGGAGGGATGTGGTACCCAGGGATGCTGCAGGAAGGGGATGTGGTACCCAGGAGCTGGGGTCCTGCAAGTTGTCAGGATCCTGCAAGGGGATGAGATCCTTCTCCCCTCTGCTCCCATCATTGTGAGCTCTCCCTGGATTCCTGAGCTGCATTTTTCACCTACCCAACCAGCTCTAAGTCAGCTCTGCTGGTTTTTTTACTCCCTGTTCTTTAATGGAAAAGAGCTTTTGGTCACATTATTCGTATATGGGCTTAAAATGCAACTTCCTGAATTTAAAGGCTGCCATAAGCTGGTTCCCCTCCATGCCCCTCTGATCCATCCCAGCACTCCAAAGTCTCTCTCCAAAGCTTAAACTCTTCCAGAAAAAAAAATGTCTTATTGCTCCTTTTGTGTCTTGCAAATTTATGGGGGGGAGGGACTTTTTATTTTCAGGGATTAATCATCGCGAGGGGAACATAAAGGGTAGGTCATAATAATGGGGTTTGAATTAAAGTCCTAAACTTGCAGCCCCTGATCCCAAGGAGATTAGAGCTCACATACCTCAGGACCACATGAAAGGGCCCAGTGGCCGCCACGCCCCTGGGCAGCGTCCCCGGCCCCCCTGGCCCCAGGATAATGGGACCTTAATGAAAACTTCCAAGGGATGTTTATATTAATTCCAGAGGGAAAACTCCCAACGCAGAGGTTGCACGGAGCTGATGTGCTGCTCTGGGGTGAAGCTCAGCAGAAGCAGGATGTGCTTGTGGTCCAGCCTTGGGTTCTTCCAGGGGGGCTTTGCCACCAAACCGGGCAGCTGGAGATGGGGAAAGGACTGGAACTGTTTATGTTGGAAAAGCCCTCTCAAATCATTGAGTCCAACCAGTCCCCAGAAGTGCCAATGTCACCACTAGCCCAAGTCCCCAAGTGCCACATCTGCATCCACACGGCTTTTAAATTCCTTCAGGGATGGGGACTCCACCACCTCCCTGGGCAGCCCCATCCAATGCTTGGTCACCCTTTCCATGAAGAAATTCCTCCTGATCTACAACCCTCCCCTGGTCCAGCCTGAGGCCATTCCCTCTCCTCCTGTCCCTGTTCCCTGGGAGCAGAGCCCAATGCCCCCCAGCTCCCCCTCCTGTCAGGGGGTTGCAGAGCCAGAAGGTCCCCCCTGAGCCTCCTTTTCTCCAGGCTGAGCCTCCCCAGCTCCCCCAGCTGCTCCTGCTGCTCCAGCCCCTTCCCAGCTCCATTCCCTTCCCTGGACACCCTCCAGCCCCTCAATGTCCTCCTTGTCATCAGGGGCCCAAAACATGGAATCCCAGAATGGTTTGGGTTGGAAGGGACCTCAAAGCCCACCCAGTGCCACCCCTGCCATGGGCAGGGACACCTCCCACCAGCCCAGGGTGCTCCAAGCCCCGTCCATCCTGGCCTTGGACACTCCTGGGGATCCAGGGGCAGCCACAGCTTCTCTGCCCACCCTGTGCCAGGGCCTGCCCACCCTCCCAGGGGAGAATTTACTTCCAATATCCCATCCATCCCTGCCCTCTGGCAGTGGGAAGGTGGGAGATTAAATCTTGTGAACATCCCACTACCAGCAGTGGTGCCGGTCCCACCAATCTGTTTAATCCTCAGGATTTTCCCCTCCAACCCAGGAAAAATGTGATTTTTTTTAACCTATATTCAGCAGCAGTAAAGGAGTTTACATACTGTGGTTTTTCTTCCTGTCAAACAGACTAAGGAGATTATTACACTGCAAATCTGATATAAAAGATTTCTTTTAAAGTCACTGATAGAGCTCAATAAATAATGAGCTCAGTGTCTGGGGCTGCTTCCCAGAGATATTAGACTATAAAAAAATTTTAAATGGCTGTTACTTAAAGTAAAATAAATAAATAAATAAATAAATACAAAGCCCAGACTGTGGTACATTGCATAAAAACAATTCCAGGGGGAGAAAGTGTGGAAAAAGAAACATTTCAGCTTGGCATCTCCTGACACCTGGATGTGGAATGGGTTTGAGTTTACACACACATTTGCAGGAAGAAGAGTGAATTTGCCAGGGAAAACCAGCACTTTGTGCCTCATTTCCAGGAGACAAGTGGCAGCAGGAAGGTTTTGTGCTCCTCCTGCCCCTTGCCAGCGCTGGCACCGAGGGAAGGGGATGGGGCTGAGATCTGCCTGTGGAGAGTCCTTGCTCTGAGAAAATGAGGAATCACTTCCCCCATGCCTTGGGGTTGGGCTGGGCACCGGGAGAGGAGGCTGGAGGAGAACTGGGATGGAGAAATCGCCAGAAATTCCTCCCCACCATGGCCAAGCAGCCAGGAGGGAGCAGATGGTGCTGCTGTGTCAGGGCCCCCAAAGCCTGGGGGGTCCCACTGGATTGCTGGGCATCCCTCCCTTCCTGGATATCCCTCCTTCCTGAGCATCCCTCTTTCCTGGATATCCTTCCTTCCCAATCATCTCTCCTTCCCAGTCATCCCTCCTTCCTGGATATCCCTCCTTCCTGGATATCCCTCCTTCCCAGTCATCCCTCCTTCCTGGATATCCCTCCTTCCCAGTCATCCCTCCTTCCTGGATATCCCTCCTTCCCAGTCATCTCTCCTTCCCGGTCATCCCACCTTCCCAGTCATCCCTCCTTCCCAGTCATCCCTCCTTCCCAGTCATCCCTCCTTCCCGGATATCCCTCCTTCCCAGTCATCCCTCCTTCCCAGTCATCCCTCCTTTCTGGATATCCCTCCTTCCCAGTCATCCCTCCTTCCCAGTCATCCCTCTTTTCTGGACATCCCTCCTTCCCGGGCATCCCTCCTTCCCACGGCCAGTGGTGACACCTCTCTGTCCTGGGCACAGTGGTGACATTCCAAGTGTCCCTTGTCACCTCCATGGGTTCCTGAGCCAGCTGTTCCCACCCTGCCAGCCCTACACCCCTCGAGGCCGGACGGCGCGTCCGGGACCGTTTTGGGATCGCGATCCGGGGCCGTTTTGGGATCACGATCCGGGATTCGGGGCCGCGGCCGGAGCAGGATCAAAGCTCGCTCCCCTTCACCCTGCGAGCCCCCGGCCTGGCTGAGCCTTTGTGTGGGCCCGGCTGCCAAATGGCAGGGCCGGGGGCCGGGCAGGGGGTCGGGAGGGTCCCCAGATGGCGGGGACGGGGACAGCGCCCGGCCAGCCCCTCCGGCCGCGCCCGCAGCTCCCCCGCACCGCCCGCAACGGGGTTGGCTTTGTGTGGCTGGGAAGTCGATTAGTCCAGCAGCATCCAGCCTTAACTGGGGACTAACTGGGAGCGTAATTAAATGTTTAGAAGGAATGAAACGCCACAGAAGGCTCAGCATCTGCGGGGCAAAGGCTGGCCAGCGCCGGGTCGGGAAATGCCACTTGGTGCTCGGCCAGAGCGAGCTGCAGCGGCCACAGGGGCTGCTCCGTCTGCCCGAGCTCGGCCCCGCTTTTGAGGCACTTCCCAGGGGTTTGTGCCATGCCAGGGCTGGCACAGCCCCAGGGCACCGGCTGGAGGTGCAGGAGGGGCTCCTGATCATCCAGTGCTGCAGCCCTGGGGGGAAACGCATCTTCCAGGATCTGGTTCTGCAACCCCGTTTCTGCTGGAGTCAAGGCTGTCACACCGAAAAGGACGTTTTTTGCCTTTAAAAAATAACACTTTGGCACCCTTGTGGCAGCAGCAACGATGCTGAGCTTTGTCACCAACACAAAGTTATAGAACTGCCGCTATAAAACAACACTCAGAGCAAAACCTTCGTTTTCTGTCTATTTTGTGTATTCTGTCTATTAGGCTGATCCTAAACATTCAGTCGGCTGAGGGCAAACAAATAAGCACATTTTAGGGCGAACATGGGCGTGTGTTTGTTTGTGGGGAGTTGGGAACACAAGAGCTGGAGTCCCACAGTTTGGGAACCTCTCCCTGGCTGGAGGGAGGGGAGGAAGAGGAGGAGGAAAAGGAGAAAGAGGGGTGACAAGGGCACAGAGGGTTCAGCAGAAGTGGGGACCCTCCCTGGACAGAGCAGGACCCTCATCTCCCACGGGGAGCGTGGAAGAGGCCAAGGGACACTGCAGGCTCGGGGCCACCCGGTTCGGGGCTGGTTGCCCAGATAATCAATATCCTCCTTCCTTCTAATGCACAGGAAACGTGGCTTTGGGGAGTTTTTCCCTCTTTGTTTTTGCTTTTCCTTTCACAGGACGCAGGCATTGCATATCCATTCTAACCCGGGCGGCCCCGGGGGATTTATGGCCTCTCCAGTTTTATTGTTGATACAGATCTTTATCTGCCCTGGGCTTATAACTGACATTTAAATTACACTGCAAACAATGAATCAATATTTATGGATTACTGGTCCAATACATTCGCCAAACGAGTTGTTATGGGATTCTGTCTCCCGGCAAACAGGACAATGAGGTCAAGGTCAAGGCTTTGTCTAATGAGGAATGGGCACAGACAGGAGCTGCCAGCCCGATATCGACGGGCTAATAGGAACGCGTTTATGGTAGGCATTTAGCCCCTGGATTGAGCTCTTTGTTCATTTTCTCATTCTTG
Source organism: Anabacerthia variegaticeps (assembly GCA_035583185.1). Taxonomy (NCBI): domain Eukaryota; kingdom Metazoa; phylum Chordata; class Aves; order Passeriformes; family Furnariidae; genus Anabacerthia; species Anabacerthia variegaticeps. The sequence goes on along the minus strand of JAWWEW010000017.1, from coordinate 1,301,418 downwards.
TCATTTTCTCGCTGATAATTGTTGAGAATTTAAAGCCCGAGCCCGGCGTGTTTTCCCCTGCCCGGAGCGACCCGGGGATGAAGGATCCACACCCCTCATGCTCCTCACACAGCCCAGGCTCCTCTCCCGCTTTTCCAGCCCTGCTTTTCCATGGGGCAAGACCGAGTGCTCCTTGGAAGGGGATCAGCTGTTGGGAATTCAGCCTGAACTCCAGGAATTCAGAGGACCCATGTTCATCCCTGCACTCCTTAAACCCTTCCTGGGTTGTCCTGCATCCCTTAGAACCTCTCTGGATTGGAGTCAGGACCATTCCTGCACTTCTTAAACCCTTCATGGGTTATTCTGTGTCCCTTAAACCCTTCCTGAATTTCAGCCTCCAACGGGAGCTTGCCCCCTTTTCCTACCTGAAATCAGGAGTCAAGCAGGCCAAAAAGAACAGAGCAATCTTTTTTTTTTTTTTAATTATTACTTATTTTTGAGGGGTTTCTTGGCTCTGTTCCTGTATAATTCTGGTACAGGACACGTGGATGTGGCACTTGGGGACACGGCTTAGTGGTGGCCTTGGCAGTGCTGGGGTCACTGTTGGACACCAGGGTCTTGGAGGGCTTTCCCAACCTATAATTCTGTAATTCTATTATTTTAATCATTCTGTCTTGCACTCGGGTATCTGTTGCTCTCTGGCCTTCTGCACTTCACCACACTTGTCTCCTGTCCCCTCTGGCCAGGGATGCTCGTCCCTGCGGCCCCCAGAGCACACACAGAGGGGCCACGGCCACCCCGGCAGGACAAACCTGCTGCGGGCGAGGAATTCCCGCGGGGTTTAAATCACGGCAGAGTCACGGGGCAACACTCGCCCTCTTTTTTGATCCAGCCAGCTCAGCCCCAGGCCCCGGGGAGCTGCACCCCGAGTAGGAAGTGGCGACTGGAGGGAGAAAAGGGGGGTTGGGGTTTTTCTTTTTTGGGAACTGTGTTTATCCCCCTTGTTAAATACCAGCTGAAAAGTTTCAGGGCTAAATTAGTTTTGTCCTCTTCCCTTCGTTTATTTACATTATAATAATCCCAAGCCTGCGAATTGTGTCAATTATTCTTTCCTCTGGGCGAGCCAAGAATTCTTTGTTCCTCGCTAGTTTACAAAAGTGAAATATAGGTGAGGTTTAGGACCTTTTAATCCTCCGATGTAATTACTGTTCCCTGCAGACACGGCAGCGTTTTACCATCGCTGCTGGGCTCAGATTAGACACACAAAGTCCCTTCACTCCATCAAAGGGTTCCTTATCTGCCCAAGACAGCGAAACAACAAACGATCCCCAAATCTCGCCGGACCCGGTGTTTATTTGACCACCGCCGAAATAAATAAATTTGCTGTAGCCAAACAGGCGCTTTCCCTGAGAACGGGGGCTCGGCAGGCGCCTGGGTGGGAATTTTCAAGAGCGTGAAGGGCCGGGGACTACACTGGGGCTTTTGAAGTGCTTTTTCCACATTTTATGAGCCCAAATGAGGATGAAACTAAAATGACACGAAGAAATAATCCCCCATTCAGCCCTGAAAGGATTATTCTAATTACTTTGATTATTAAAGATCAGACAGATTTATTTTTTTTCCTTTTTTTTTTTCCCTCCCTCTTTTTTTTTTTTTTTTTTTCCAGCCTACGAGCAGAAGTAAACCAAGCCCGAAATACAAATCCTCGCTGGGAATTGAGGAACGTCTTAAGTAAACAGCGGGAACAAACGGGCTGTGTGACGGATACCCAGGGTCCGGCAGCCGGGCCGGGGGGGCCCCTTTGTGCGGCCTCAATAGGGGCTAAACGCCCCCCGAGCCCCCGCTCCGGCTCCCGAGCGAGGGGCCGCGTCTCGCCCCTTTCACATGCAAATGCCGCTGCCTTTCGCCTTTATCTGGGCGCTAAGATGGTGGTGTCAAGCTGGGCCGGGATGAATAAACCGGAGAATTTCGGCTTTATTGAGATCTGGGGTGGGTTTTTTTCCTTCCCCCCGGAGCCTCCCCCCGCCCGCTGCCTGTGCCGGGGAGGGCTGCGCAGATGGTCCCGCCGACCCCCTATTTATCACCCCGCGATTCGTTTAAGGACTCTGTTTGTTTCTGCTGATGAGGACTGTTAATTTGCACAGCGGTCTCATTAGGCCTAAACCACCAATTAATTTCTTTTGTTCTCATTAAACGGCTGATTCCTAAACATTTCTGCAGCCACAATGGATGGCTCAAAGCCGCAGCCCCGGCATCCTCCCCGGCAGTCCTGGCAGCTTTCCTGGCAGCCCCGGCATCCATCCCAGCAGCCCCAGCACCCTCCCTGAAAGCCCTGGCACCCTCCCCAGCAGCCCAGCACCTTCCCCGGGTACCCCAGCATCTTCGCCAGCAACCTTGGCATCTTCCTGGGGTACCCCAACATCTTCTTCAGCAGCCCCAGCGTCTTCTCCGGGTACCTTGGCAGTATCCTGACAGTCCTGCCATCTTCCCCGGGCACCCTGGCATCCTCTCCAGTCCTGGCATCCTCCCTTGCAGGCCATGCACCTTCCCAACAGCCCCAGCATCTTTCCCAGCTGCCCTGGCATCCTCCTGTGCAGTCCCAGCATCTTTCCTGGGTACCGTGGCATCCTTCCCAGTTGCCCCAGCATCTTCCCTGGCAACCCCAGCATCCTCCCTGGCAGCCCCAGCATCCTCCCTGGCAACCCCAGCATCCTCCCCAGCCTCAGTGGGTACCACTCCCGTCCCATTGGACGCACTTGATGTTCTCGAGCCCCATCCCAGCCCGCAAACCCGACCATGAAATGCCTCCATCCTGCCAACAGTCACAACACCGAGCTGGAAAATGAGGATGCAGGACCACGGAGCTTGGGGGATGAGCTTGCCAGGCAGGCAGGGCAGAGCCCGTCATTTCAGCGAGTCAAACCCAAGCTTTTGGGGTGTTTTTGTGCTCTGTGCTCCATTATTTTACCTGATTAGAGGTGTGTGCAGGCCAAGAGGAGCTTGTGCCTTGCGTTTCCCAGCTTGGCCACACGATTTGCAGCCGCATTGAAGGGTCCTTGACTGTCTTTCAGCTATTTAATGCCAGAAAGTGTCAGCTTTTGTCTGGGAGTGACGCTGGGGCAAGCACTTAGCCTCGCTTGACATTCCTGCAGCTCAGCCCGGCTTTGGGGAATTAAATACCCGACGTGAGGTTAGAGAACGCCTCATCCCGTACCAAAAAATTCAAAATAAAACCCCACCAGTCAAAGATAACCTTTCTGCCATGGCCCCACACCAAAACTGCTGCAATCACAGCCCTTCCTGGAGTGCTGGGTTTGCTCTCTGGCTCTCAGAGGGTTGCTGGGATTTGTTTTCCCTAAATTCCAGCACAATTGCTCCTTTAAAGCCACTGCCAGAGCAGTGGGAGCACAGGGGGCTGTGTGTCCTCTCCTGTGCCTCCGAAGCTGGAGCACATCTCAGCCATAATCCCACATGGATCCTTCCACTTCTTCCACCTAAAACAGTGGCTGTGCTTCCTGGCATCAGTATTTCCTTTCCTCTGCAGCACAGGCTTTGTTCCTTCCCACATCGAAGAGCTGCTGTGGGCAGATACAATAAAAGAGGAGGAGACACGACCCTCCTCTGTCCCCTCCTGAGCCTGGGATGCCACCCCTCACCTTGGGTGCAAACACTGGGGTCTGGCCACTGGTCCTGCAGTCCTGGCTGTGTTTTAAGATGCTCACTGGTGGTGGACAATAAAGAGGACATGGAGATGCTCCAGTGCTGGAGCCCCTCTGCTCTGGACCCAGGCTGGGAGAGCTGGGGGGGCTCACCTGGAGAAGAGAAGGCTCCAGGGAAACCTGAGAGCCCCTTGCAGTGCCTAAAGGGGCTCCAGGAGAGCTGGAGAGGGACCTGGGACAAGGCATGGAGGGCCAGGACAAGGCAGAGGGCAGGGATGGATGGGATATTAGGAGGGAATTCTTCCCAGTGAGGGTGGGCAGGCCCTGGCACAGGGTGCCCAGAGAAGCTGTGGCTGCCCCTGGATCCTTGGAAGTGTCCAAGGCCAGATTGGATGGGGCTTGGAGGAACCTGGGCTAGTGGAAGGTGTCCCTGCCTGTGGGAGGGGGTGGAACAGGATGAGCTTTAAGTTCCTTTCCCACCTAAACCATTCCAGGATTCTGTGATAAACAATAAAGCCCAGTTCATGGAGACAGGATCCCCTGGGAATGCTCACAGGGACACCCAGCTCACTTCCAGTGCCACTGCAGCAGCACAGCAAGGGAAGGGTTACTGTCCATCCTCCCAGCGCTGGCTGGAATGGGAATTGCTGGAACAGGTTAAGATAATGTTCATTTGTCTTCATTAGGTGCAGGAAACCCGGGAAGGAGCAGTGGTGTGGCCCAACAAGGGGCCTTTTTCAAGGATCATTGTGCCTTCCTTCCAGGTAATGGAGACAAATGGGAAGTGCTGGGAGCCGTGTAAGTCACCACGGGCACAGGCTCTGCCTCCACTCCCTGCCCGTGGAAAACCCACCAGCAGTGCAGGGAACACCCGGGAAGGGGCTGTTTTCACAACAGGGTTTTGCTGACATCAATCACAGCAGGAGGAGAGGACGAGTCTGGGGCCTGGTGGGTGCTGAGCATCGTCCCTGGTGGGGAGGTGGCATCACCCTGCCCGGGTTCCCTGGCTCTGGCTCAGCCCAGCAGGATCAGGACAAGGTCTCTGCTCCTGTGTGCCCAGCAGGATGAGGACAGGGGCTCTGGGGTCTCTGCTCTTTAGTCCCAGTGGGATGAGGACAGGGTCTCTGGGGTCTCTGCTCTTTAGTCCCAGCAGGATCAGGACAGGGTTTCTTCTCCTTGAGTCCCAGCAGGACAAAGTCAGGCACTCTGTTTCTTGGTGCCCAGCAGGACAAGGACAGACTTTCCACTCGGTTCCCAGCAGGACAAGGATGGTGTCTCTGTTCCTTGGTGTCCAGGAGGATGAAAACAAGGTTCCTCCTCCCTGCCTGGGTGCCCCCAGCAGTTGTTTGCTCACACCATCGGGCCACGACGACCCCGTAAATCGCGGCCAATCCAGCACACAAAGAGCGATTGTTGTCAGAGGGCGCTGACAGCTTTGAACTGTCACAGAATCCTCCAGGGAGGGAAGGCAGGGCTGTAACATCCCCCGTGTCCCCACCAGCCACCCTGTCCCCATCTCCTTCTGGGGACACGGCACGGTTTGGGGACTGGCACTGCCTACACTTGGCCACAGCTCTGCCTAATTGCCGGTGCTGGAGAGCCCTTGGGGAGCTCAGGTACAGCAGGATGCCAGATGTCCCCTGGGCCATCCCTGGGGATGAGTGAGGGACACCCTGCTCTGTCCAACTGCTGAAGATGCTCCGAGAGGGATCCTGCAGCCTCCAGTGCTGATGTGGTGAGATGTTTCCCCCAGCATGGAGATCTCCAAAGGGAAATACCCCAAGTGCCCCTGATGTGGGTGGAGTTGCAGGAAGGAGCTTGTCATAGAGTCATGGAATCCTGGAATGGCTGGGGTTGGAAGGGACCTTAAAGTCACCTCCTTCCAAACCCTGTCATGGGCAGGGACACCTTCCACTGGACCAAGCCTATCCAACCTGGCCTTGAACACATCCAAGCCCGGAACATCCAGCACCACCTTGGTCAATCTATCCAGTGCCTCACATCCCGACATGGCTTTCCTGAGCTGCAGGATGCGGGGAGGGCAGAGGTGTTGGCTGGCTGCTGGTCAGGAGGAAGCCAAGGGCTGGGATCCCTGGGTGGTGATGAAAGACTTCCCAGCCCCACAGGAACTCCCAGGGACGTTGAGCAGTTGCTAAACCCCGGTGTGTGGAAATGGGCTCAGGCTCAGCTGCAGCCAAGGAACTTCACAAACCGTCAGCCAAGGGGAACGGTTGGGCCATTAATGTTGATTTTCAATCAGCCTTTGAAGAGCGGGGTGGGTCCAGAGGGCTGGAGAAAGCCGATGTTGTGGCGGTGCTTTAAAAGGGCAAACAAGACGACCCAGGTAATTACGGGGCTGTCAGGCTGACATCGATCCCGGGAAATAATGGAACAGCTGATACGGGACTCAATTAATAGAGAGCCAGAGGAGGACGGTGCAATTAATGCCAATCAGGGTGGATTTATGGGGAACAGCCCTCGTCAAGCTCTTGTGACATCTCCTGGTGATGATTACGGTCATGGGGAGAATAATCATCAATGCCCCAGCGAGGGGTTTTGTGATTGTGTGATGGGAACCCCAATAATGCCAAGTGCATGGAGGGTGGCTGGGGGTCCTGGGAACCACTGGATGTGCCCACCTGGAAGGAAGAACAGGTGCCCTTCTCTGGGGGTTTACCTGGAGGATGGAGGGATGGAGAGCCCCCTCACAACATATATGTTTTTACCCAGTCAAAAGCAAAGCTCCTGATACAGGGATGGGGAAGAAGGACCTCCTGACCAGGAGGAGGAATGTCCTGATGTGGAGGAAGGACTTCCAGACCAGGAGAAGGTGCCAGTGTGGGTCAAACCACCCTAGCATAGGTTGAGCTGCTTCAGTAGCACATTCAGGTGCCACCTCTAAGTCCTTCTGTGACCCAGGAGGAAACATGGTGCTTTCAGGTTATTTAAGTCTTGTTTTAACCCTCAAAACCTCAGACAATTTTAAATTTCAGGGAGTTGGGGAAAAAAAACCCCACTGTTTGTAAATGGAAAAACTAAATGGGATTTTGGAAATTCCGGGGACAAAACATTTTAGTGCCTTCAGAAGGAAAATCGCTATTTGGGCTTCTATTTTCAGGCAAAAGCTCCCATCAGGTTTTGTACTGAATCCTTGGGGTTGCTGGTGCTCTTCCCACCCCAGATCTGTTGATGTGGGCAGGAGGTTTTTGACAACTGAGGATCTTGGAGAAGTGGGTTTGGGGGTGAGGACAGGAAGGGACTGGCTCATTCCAGCTCAGAGCTGTTCTGCTGCCCCCAGACCGTGTGTCACCCCAAAACTGCTCTCCTTATGGGCTCTTGGTGGCAGATGTGCTCCTGGACACCCATGGATGTTCCTTCTCCTCCCAGCCAGCAATGGGAATGCTGCTGCCCCCGGCTCCTGACATGCACTTCTGGGGAGAAACTTTAATTTCAAGTATTAGGCAGGTTATAAAAATGTCACTGATGATTTGCTCATGTTTTCTAAATGCCGTTAAAAATTTATAGTCAGGACAAAATGTAAGAAGGGGGAAGGGCAAAAACCCCACCCGGCATGTTTTCAGCTGAGCCTCTCCATAAATTACCGGGATTTGCTTTCCAGGGTGGTCTGCACAGTGTGTGCCAGAACTGCCTGTGTTCCAAGAGGGAGGATCAGGAGGTTAAGTGTGAGGAAAGGGGAGGAGAAAAGCAACTTCTTTAGGAAAGTGCTGGATAAAGCAGGGAGTGGTCCCTGCATGTGCCAGGGGGTCTGGGCAGTCCCAAGGTCAGGGAGCTGCTCCAGGCTGGGCTGTGGTAAATCCCTGCTGTCCCCACGAGCCTGCAAAGCTGTGCTCCTGCTCTGAGGAGCTGTTGAGTTGCTTGGGGGCATTACAGGAAGACAGGCAGTGGATGGAGCTACAGAGGCACTCATGGCACAGACCTTCAGAGCTGTGTCCAGGGGGTGGCCCTTGGGGAGCAGAGACACCACAGAGAGGGGATTGTGGAATCCTGGAAGGGTTTGGGTTGGAAGGGACCTTAAAGCACATCCAGCTCCATCCCCTGCCAGGGGCAGGGACACCTCCCATCAGCCCAACCAGGTGGTCCTGTCCAACTGAGCTTTGGGCACTTCTAGGGATGGGGCAGCCACAGCTTCTCTGGGCACCCTGTGTCAGGGCCTGCCCACCCTCCCAGGGAACAATTCCTTCCCAATATCCCATTCATCCCTGCCCTCTGGCAGTGGGAAGCCATTCCCTGTGTCCTGTCCCTCCATGCCTTGTCCCAGGTCCCTCTCCAGCTCTCCTGGAGTCCCTTTAGGCACTGCAAGGGGCTCTCAGCTCTCCCCAGAGTTTCTCTTAGGAGGCAGCTGGGCTGGGTGGGAGCCGAGCATGGGGGACCTTGCAAGGGAGCAGGGACTTCCCAGATGTTGTTCCCACAGCTGTCTGGAGCTCTTGGATCCTGCACACAGCAAAGTCGTGGGTGGGACTGAGTCACCCCAGCGAGGGCTTTGCTGCCTTTGGACCCCCAGCCCTGCCCCTCCACACCACCGTGTCCCCCCGGGGCTGTGTCCCCCCAGGGCAGCACCACAGCCCCCCCAGCCCCCAGTGTCCCCCAGCCAGGGCACAAGCCACCCCCGGGCTGTGACACTGCAGCTTGACCTCGTTGGCTTCGATCTTTATCTTTCCATGGAACTGAATTTCCAGAAACAAGCTGACTTTGACTCTTTTGCCTCCTACAGAAGAACAAGCTGAGGGCAGCTGGTGCTTCCTGCTGTGTCCAGGAGCATCAGGGCATAGCCAGTGCCAGAGTGCCATGCCACGAGTGCCAGGCTGTGCCAAGCCATGCCATGCTATGCAGGTCAGGCAGGGGCTTCCAAACCTGCTGCTGGAGCATCCACTGGAGAGCACGGCATTGGCACCATCCTGCTGACCTCGTGGAGAAAACTGGCTCATCCCTGCTTTGTCCTTTTGCACCTTTCCATTCATTCCTCATCCTGAGCCACCAGAGAAGTGTTGCAGGAGGAATTGAGCAACTCGTGGAAGATGCCCCAGCCCATCCCTCTGGGCTGGAGGGATGAGGGATTACAGCTGTTGTTTCACAAAAATAAGTGGTTGAGCAAAGGAGAGAGACCCGATGCTGGTTGTGGGACCACAATCCCACCAGGAGCAGCTCCCTGTGCCCATGTCCAGCCCCCTCAGCTCCTTGTGGCACCCAGGACTGAGTGACACCCAACCAAGAGCACCTGGAACACCAGGGATGTGTCTCCACCACTCTGGGATCCCAGCAGGGAGCACTCCCAAATACATCATCTCTCTGTGGGATCTCTGCCCCCTCCTTCCCCTATCCCAAGGGATAATATATTTATCTGCAAGGAAGGTATAAGGCCACAAGTCCAAAGCTGCAAATCCTCACAAGTGAGTATTAATGGATTATGCCTCTGCAATCCATTGCATGTTGTGGTTATACAACAAAAATTGGGATAATAAAACAGCTCTTAGTGTCAAAATGTAATTAAACTGCTTCAGCAGCCTCGAGAGCAGCCCAGCTGCCATAAAGCACTTCCAGCTGCTGGGGCATTCGCTTGGATGCCTGGAGAAGAGCTCCTGGATTCCCAGGGAGGGGAAACGCTCCCAAAAAGCTCACCCCTGAGCTGCCTGCATGAGACAACATGCCCCTGTCCTCACCAGGAATGCCTTGCCCTGTGTCCTGCCAGCAGCAAAGCTCCAGGGGTGCCACAGGAAAAATGTTGGGCGACCCAGACCTGGCAGCAGAGTCTGGTTTAGACCTTCTGGGGCTTAAATGAGCCACTAATTAACCTCCCAGCAGGTGCTGCCAAACCACACCAGGAAATCCCAATTATCAGTCAGTCACAGTGTTCTCCTCAGCCTCCTCCAGCATTCCAGGTGTGTCCGGAGCCCACGGAGGAGCTCCCAGGGTGGCACAAGGTGCTGCCCACGCTGAGACACTCCCCCAGGGTCCTGCAGGGTCCCTGTGCCCCAGCCCATCTCACATCCCCCTGCCCAGCTTTAATGAGGTTTCTGTTGGGGCCCAACAGCACAAGGATGTGGAGCTGCTGGAGAGAGTCCAGAGGAGGCCACAGAGATGCTCTGAGGGCTGGAGCCAAGCTGGGAGAGCTGGGGGGTTCACCTGGAGAAGAGAAGGCTCCAGGGAGACCTGAGAGCCCCTTGCAGTGCCTAAAGGGGCTCCAGGAGAGCTGGAGAGGGACTGGGGACAAGGGCCTGGAGTGGGTGGATGCTCCGTTCCCTCCCAGCCCTGCCGAGGGTGTTGGTGCCAGTTCCCAAGGGGAAGCTCTGCCCTTCCAAGATCCATCCACTGCATTCCCAGCCTTCCCAAACCAGGTGCAGACCTGTTGTCCTGTCAGCCCCGTGCTGAAGGCAGCTGCCAGCCTTGGACACAGCCCTTTTGCTGCACATTCCATGCCTTTCACCTGCAAAGCCTCCCAAGGGGAAGGGAAAGGGATGTGCCACCACCTCCCCCAATAATACCTTGAAAGAGCTGGCCACTGGATGTTCTCCTGGCCTAAAAATGCAGGATAAGTCTTATTAAACCATAAAAATATCAAAAATCTCATTAAAGCACGTCTGCACCAGCAGCTCCAGCAGGGCTTTAATGTGATTTACCTCTTTCCAGATAAACCAAAAGTGCTCAGCCCTTGGACAAAACCAGCCCTGCAGCCCTGGGGTGACTCCTGGAACTGTGGGGACACCAAGCCGTGTCCAGGGGGCTCAGCCCCACAGGGTGGCAGAGGATCCCACCGAGAACAGGGTGTTGGAGTTTGATTTCTGAGGCAGGGGCCAAGCTCGGAGGAATTTTTCAGGCCAGCCCTGCCCTGGTGCTCCTTGGCTTCCACAGGGATAACAACACTCCTGTGTGCTCCCAGTTTTCCTTGTTGGCTGGAGCTGGCTCGGGAGGGAAGTGTTGTGGGAGCGTGTTGTGTAAAAGCCTTGGCTCCATCTGTGCGCTGTCAGTAAATGGCTGAGCTAAATAACATGTTGTTATGAATAGCAGCATTTGATCCGTTCAAACCTTGCCTTTTTTTCTTTTTATTTTTTCTCCCTTTTTCTTTTTTTTTTTTTCTTTTCCCAAGGTAAATTCCAGTGGGATCAACAGTAACCAGGAATTACCCCGGAGGAACTTGGCTGTTCACCAATTCATCTTGTAAAAAAAAAGAGAAAGATTCATTATTACTGTTGAGCTGAGATGAAACAATTCCCTGGAATTAACGAGCCTAATTTTGACCAGCCAATGTTTTGCTACAATGAAAGTTTTTATTGTTACACGTAAAAGCCAAAAACCCCCAGAACCCCCTCGGGGGGGAGATGGGGGAGATGATAACGGGGCTGCATGAGTGGCTGCACACACAGACACACAGACACACAGACACACAGAGACACACAGAGACACACACACACAGACACACACACAGACACACACACAGACACACAGACACACACACAGAGACACAAACACACACACACACACAGACACACAGACACACAGACACACAGACACACAGACACACACAGAGACACAAACACACACACACACACAGACACACACACACACACGCACACACAGACACACACAGACACACACACACAGACACACACACACACAGACACACAGAGACACA
>JAWWEW010000017.1:1270357-1290032 GCA_035583185.1 Anabacerthia variegaticeps | reverse complement strand
CCAGGGATCCAGGGGCAGCCACAGCTTCTCTGGGCACCCTGTGCCAGGGCCTGCCCACCCTCCCAGGGAACAATTTCCTCCCAGTATCCCACCCATCCCTGCCCTCTGGCAGTGGGAAGCCATTCCCCTTGTCCTGTCCCTCCATCCCTTGTCCCCAGCCCCCAGTGCCACCAGCTCCCTCTGGAGAGGTTTCTGCCCTGCTCCTGCCACGGGCACCGTGTGCCAACCCCCATAATGGCTTTTACAGCGTGAAAAAGCTCTGCAGGGTTTGATTTTTTGCTGTTGTGGTGTTTTGCTTTTTGCGTTGGCTCTGATTGTCGGGATTTTTTTTTCCAAGAGGGATTAAGCCAAATTAGTTTTTATCTGTTTCTGCAGTTTTCCACTGGGATTCAGTGAAGCACCAGCGCCTGAGAAGAGAAAAACGATAAACATCTAAAGGCAGCCACTCCGCTGCTGTTTTATCTGTGCCATTTGAAGTGATGACACCCTTCAACCAGATAAACAAAGCACGAGGAGGGGCTCGTCGTTAGCTGGAGTGTGTTCGGCACCGGAGCCTCGCCGCCACATTACAGACAATGGCAGCGCACAATCATTCATTATAACTCAATTACAGTAATTAAAACTGGTGGGATGCAGAGGCAGAACAGACGAAGGGAGTAGTGCCAACAGAATTTACACTCCGTGTCATCAGCCAGCGATAACAACAGCTGATGGTGTCCCCGAGCCTCCTCCTGCCATCTGTTCCCAGCCCGGGGATGCAGTGGGTGCCGCGGCAGCCGGGAGGGCGAGGATGGCAAGGGCTGGGAAGGGCTGGGAAGGGCTGGGAAGGGGTGGGAAGGGATGGGAAGGGATGGGAAGGGGTGGCAAGGGGTGGCAAGGGATGGGAAGGGGTGACAAGGGGTGGGAAGAGGTGGCAAGGGGTGGCAAGGGATGGCAAGGGGTGGCAATGGGTGGCAAGGGGCTGCGGGGGTGGGAAGGGATGGCAAGGGGTGGGAACAGATGGGAAGGGGTGGCAAGGGGTGGCAAGGGGCTGCCGGGGTGCCCCGCTGTGGGGTGATGCCCTGTGTGCCCCAAGGGTGAACTGCTCCCTGAGCCGGGCACGGAGCTCGGGATAATGGAGGGGGAAGGGGCATCCCGTTATCCTGCACTGCCGAGGTGGGCACACTGCATGGGTGGCTGCCCGGGGCACAGCCTGGCATGGTCTGCTGCACTCCTGGGGCGGGCACGGCTCGGCATGGCATGGCATGGCACAGTATGGGGCACACAGCACGGCGTGGCACACACAACATGACACGGCTGGCATGGCACAGCATGGAAAGGCATGGAATAAACATGCGGGCATGGCATGGCACAGAGTGGCATGGAACAGCATGGCATGGCACACATGGTGTTATAGCACGGCTTGGCACAGTGTGGTGCATCATGGCATGCCATGCCATGAACACACAGCATGGCACATCACACATGGCACAGCATGGCATACATGGCATGGCACAGCACACGCGACATGGCACATATGGCACAGCATGACGTGGCACAGCTCTGCCTGTTTCCCAGTACTGCCCTTCAGGGAGCAGAGACCCAGTGTGGGAAAAGCAGCACCTCCCCTCAGGGCCCAGGATGGGCATCACTGTGGGAAAGGGGCCGGGAGCAACAGTGGGAGCACCAGGAATGGGACGGGTGCAGGGTAACCCCAAAAGGGTCACAGCTACAGACAGGGTGACCCCAAAAGGGAGAGAGCTCCAGGCTATACCCAGAAGGATAAAGGTTACAGGGTGACCCTAAAAGAGTAATGACTCAGTTTTGATGCTCAGCAGCTGCCAGGATGAAATCCCCGCTGCCTCCACAGGATCCTTTCCCTGCAGGAATTCTGTGCTCACAGAAGGAAAGCACTGATAAGAAGTGGGCAATGCCCCACCACAAGTGCCATTTTCCAGGATGCCAGGCTGCCACCTGCACATCCCTGCGATCCTGGGCGGGATCCTGGTACTCCACTGCAACTCCCACTCAGTTTTCCAGCTGCTGTGTGAGGTCTCTGCCATCACACCCCAACGTGTCACAGCATGAGCCAAGCCTGACCTAAAAGCACATTAAAAAAAAGCCCTTACAAAAATATAATTAAAAAATAAAATCAGTGTGGAGGCTCGGAATACTTTAAAGTCCGGGTGTTGGGCATCAATGGGAATGGGAGAGAGCACACATGGCTCCAATACCTCCTCCATCAGCACTCGGAAGGGCTGGAGTCCAACCAGATGAACTGCCAAGGGCCCCACTTTGCGGGGAACTGCTGAAAGGCGAAGCTGGAGCCGCTCAGGTGCCGAGGGGGCAGCAGGGGGGGCTGGTCTGGTCCCTTCCGCTCCCCTGCGCCGGGAATCCAAATCTTCCAACAAAGGATTGCTTGCAATTTTGATCTTTTAATGGTCCCCTGTGTAAGCCCCTCGTTCCATCCAGCTTAAAATCAGATTGAAATGCACTCCTAACCCTCTCCCGCTGCACATTATCGGGAAGCCAAGCGGGCAGAGTGCTGCTCCTGCTTTTTATTTCTCCCTCGCAGCAGGCCCTGTCATGTCCAATACATCAGCGGGAGCCCCCGGAGGACCCTACATATGTCCTAGTTCAAGGAAAGTGCTTTGTCTCTGTCAGGGGTGCCCAGGCTGGAGCACAGGAATGCCAGGGACACAGCCCGTGGAGCCGGAGCTGCCCGACCCAGTCCTGCAGGCACCCCTGGGTGCTGGGCACCCCATTCCCAGCCCTTCCTGCAGCCCCAAGTCCTGGCAGGAGCAGAAATAAAGCTGCTGGGTGATGCCTTTGGGATGGAAAGGGGTAGGAGGGGGTTTGAGGTGTCTGAGAGTGGTGGGGGTGCCCAACCCTTGGCACCAGGGGAGGGGGAGATGCCAAGGGCTGAGGAGCCAGGGGGCTCCCCCATCAATCCTGAGCTCAGCTCTTCCTCCACCACCATCATCCCACGACAAGGAGGGCCCTGTCCTGCCCAGCTCCCCCCTTCTCTTGCTTTTATCAACACCTCAGTGCAGCATTTCAGGGAGCAGAGGGTTTAGAGACACTTTGCTTTCGGTTGAGCTTCAGTACATTTACTTTTTATTCTTTTTTTTTTTTTTTCTCTTTTTCGCCCTTTTTTACAAAAACCAGTGGTAGTTATTAACAGCTGTACAGATTCTGCTACATACTTTGGTGTAAAGTTGAGAGCCTGACTTCGGAATGCTCCGCCAGCTCCGGTACATGCAGTTCCTGGATTTTATTCTTGTTATTCTGGGGAGGAAAACCAAGCACCGACTTGCAAACCAGAGACTCTGGGGGACACAAGGTGGGGGTGACCCCACTGCTGGAGGATTTTGCCCTGGGAGCAGGTCAGAGCCCTCCAAGCCTTTCCAACACATCCCGGCAACAGATGGGGATGGTCTGAAGGCCACGGAGGGGGGATGCTGTGCCCAGGTTTGGGGGCACAAGGGGATGGGCAGAGCTGCCCTCACAGATCCCAACCAGCCCCACAACCAATCTGAGCCTCAAAACATACCTGGGGCATCAGTGAACCCCTGCTGGGTCTGTTGGCACTAGGGGCACCTTCAGAGTCATTAATCTGAGCCAAACCGCCCTGAAGTCCCCTGCCCTAAAAGCAGCTTTAAAGAACTTGGTTTTTCCTTCCTTGGATCATCAGTGCCAAAAACTGATCCCACACCTTAGTGGGCACCCTGTGCCTCAGTCATTCCCTTATTTTAACTTCACAAAGGGCAAAAAAATCTTTCAAATCTCTTATTTTCATGGGAAAAATAATGATTTCCCATGAGATCTCTCCTCCTTCCAACCCCAGCTCAACTGTCCACACGTGGAGCAGCTGCAGGGATGGGACAGAGGCTCCTCAGAGGGATGCAATGCCAGGTACCAACTCTCCATCCTCCTCTCCCCCCATCTCCAAACCATTCTCCCCTCAACCCTAAACATCATTAATTTTGGACCAGATTCAAATCGAAAAAAAATAATCCATAAAAATGTCGTATAAAAATCCTCTTCCATATGCTACAATACAGGGTGAGCACTTCTGCTACACAAATACTTTTATTTGCCCATTAGGTCTTAATTTTTTTTGTCTTTTTTTTCTGTCCTTTTTTTAACCCTTTAGTACAAAAGGCTGACACAGGCCTGTGGGGGGAAGGAGTTGCTCCAAAAGACCAGAAGACACAAGACCATAAAGCCCACAGGACCGCAACCAGCCCCGGCCCTCCCACCACACACAAACCCTAATTGTTAGTAAACTTTTTGCTTCTTAAAAAAAAAAAAAAACCCTGTATTTTTTATTTTTTTTTTTTCTTTTTTTTTTTTAAAGGTTATCAATTCTAATTCTTTACTTTCATTTGAATACAAAACACATAAGTTGCTATTATCTTTCGTGGCTCCCTGAGCTGAATTTTCTAAGCTTTCTTTGAAATCACTCCTCATTGCTTCTGTCCGAAGACCAAGAAGGGCTTGCGCAGACGATCCCGCAGCGTGGGCTTCCCCTTTTCTTCAAACATCCAAGCACGGAAAAAATAAGGATAAATCCATATATAAAAAAAAAACGAAACAAAACAAAACCAAAACCCCAGGTGACTGTGTTGATGTCCCGTCAGCAGCTGAGGATCCGAGTGGTTCCAGGATTCCAGCAGCGTCCCACCATCACTAACACACCGAACAACGCACGGGGACGACAGGAGGAACAACTTTTCACCAGTGGACAGCTCTGCTCAGCCTGGATGGCAAAGTCACGTCCCCAAGGACGCTTCCAGAGGAGGAGGGGGGAAGGGGAAAAAAAAAAACCAAAAAACCAAAACCAAAAAACCCATAATAAAATTGCCACCACCAAAACCATCAGTGGAATACAATTACAGCAGACGAAAAATACACAACTAGTGTACCGGGAGGGAACCCCCTTCAACGCTATTTACTAGTCCGTTATTTACATTTTTCACAAGTCTTATGCAGGCTGCACAAAAAAAAGTCACGATAAAAAAGGAGTCCTTTATAGTGCCACCAAAGCGCAGACGGAAAGAACCAGAAAACCAAAAAAAAAAAACAAAAACAAAAAAAAAAAAATCAACCCCAAAAAAAAAAAGAAACCCCACAACCCTAAAACCAAAATAAAATCCGTTTAGGGCTTCAATGTGTGCCATAGTTGCAGATCTCCAAATAAATCCGTGTGTGGCAGACGACGGGCAGAGCCCCCTCGGAGCGGGGACGGTCCCTGGGCCACCCCATGGCATCCCCCCGCTGCTTCCCGAGTCCTGCGGGGCTGGGAGCTGCCAGCCCTTCCATCAACTCCACGGTTAGTAGATGACCTCGTAGACTGTGGCCTTCTTGTCACCAGAGCCCGTGACGATGTACTTGTCATCCGCTGAAATGTCACAACTTAAGACGGACGAGGATTCCTTGGACTGGGAAGAGGAGGAGGAGGCAGGGAGAGCATCCATTAGTTTGGCTTCCCAGGCTCACCAAGCAGCATTCCACGCTGGTGGCATCACCACATCCCCAACCCTGGGCACCCACCCAGCCACCCCAAGAGGAGCCTCCCTCTCTGCAGGGCTGGCAGCCCCGGGATGATGCTGAGAGGGGGTCTGGGTGTAGCCCTCATCCCCTGCTCTTCCCAAGCTCCTACCTGGAAGATGCTCGCTCCGTAGGGCGTCCTCCAGGCGTTGAGCAGGTTGTCTTTCCCAGTGCTCACAAACCATTTACCTGTTCCCAGGACACGTGGTGTCAGCAGCCAAACAAATGCCAGCGCTCCCACCCCTACAGACAGATCCCATGGCCAACCCCTCCCTGGCCCCTCAGGATTTTGGCTGTTTGACCTCAGAAAATGGCCATTTTTGAGAAACAGGAAAATCTGGTGAGTCCCCAGAGAGGCTTGTGCAGCCCCTCTCCACTGGGACACATCCCAGCACTTACATGGGGCAGGTGCTGCTTCCCACCTCCCACATGGCTGTTTGTGACCACAACTGGGATGGTTTTATGGAGATAAACCCCAAGTGCACCATCCATGGGATGGATCCTGCTGGAAACATCCATGCTCCGCCCAGCCCACTGTTCCATGCATCATCCCTTCCTCGTGAGCATCCCTGCTTCCCATCCCTGCAATGGCTCCAGGCCAGGTTGGACAGGGCTTTGAGCAGCCTGGTCTAGTGAAGGGTGTCCCTGCCCATAGAAAGGAGTGCAACAAGACAAGCTTTAAGGTTCCTCCCAACCCCAACCATTCCATGATTCCATGATCCCCATCCATCATGGACTGGCCAGGAGCCACTTACCGCAGTAGGCAAACTTGAGGGAGAGGACACAGCTCTCGTGGAGGTGCAGCTGGTACTTGTCTGGCTTGGTGTGGTGCAGCACCTCCACGTTGCTGCTCTCCATCCCCACCGCCAGCCACTCGCCCGTCGGGCAGTACCCCAGGGAGAAGATCTGCAGAGGGAAGGGGGACAGGGGGATGCTCAGGGAGGAATGCACTCCCAGCTCTGCCCACAGTCCCCCCACAGCAACAGGGTTGGAATGCAATGGTCTTCATTTCAACCCAGCCATTCTGGGATTTATGGCAATGGTGGAGGGTGCTGGTCAGCCCCAAAGTGGTGCAGCAGGTTTGGAGAGGCACATCCACATGTTTGGAGCAGCCACACAAGTTGTGAGTGCTGGGATGGCTCCAGCCCCTTGGATGCTGCTGCACTTGCCAAGTGGAATCAGGGTCCCAGCTTTGCCCCTCTGGATCAGGGCTCTGGGTGGGTCTGCTGGAGGAGGAAGGATCCTGATCCCTGCAGCCATCCCACCCACAGAAGCCTGTTACATCCACAGGCACCCCATGCTTTCCTAATGGCAGTCTCATCATGCAGGGATGGAAAAATGATGACAGAGGGGATGAAGCCAGATCCAGGGAGTCCCACAGCTCCTTCTGCCTCTGACACTCCTGGGTTCCACCAAACACAGCGGGAACAGCCATGCTCAGAGCTAAAAGGGCCGCTTTCCCAGCAGGAAAAGCCCCCTCCCCAAGCCACACATGATCCAGCTGCCCTGCCTTCCATGGAGGGCTAAGCCCCTGCGTGGGGTCCCTGCAGGACAGGGCCAGGCTGTCCCCACCCCAGTACCTGGGAGGTGAAGTCGTGCTGCTGGAGCTGCCGCCCTTCCCGCAGGTCCCAGGAACGCACCGTGTTGTCCAGGCCCCCCGTCCACAACTTCGTACCGTCGTGAGAGATGTCTATGCAGCTGGCACCGTCCGTGTGGCCTTGGAATTGCCTTGGAACACAAAAAATGACACAAGTCTGCAAGGGCAGCGCTAGGGAAAGCACAGAGCTTGGCTCGAGGTGCTCAGATTACATTTATCAGGCTTATCCACACCAAACACAGCTGGAAATCCATTCAGGAGCATCCTTTGCTGAGGAGTAGCAGCCTGGCCAAGTCTGCTGGGCTTGATTAAAGACGAGCACCACAGGATGGATGGTGCAGCATCAAGGGAGTGTTCCTGACACCACCCCCCAGAAACTCTGGTTGCCCCCTTTGAACTGTGGCCTTCAAAACCAGGCTGGATGGGGCTTGGAGCCACCTGTTCTAGTGGAAGCTGTCCCTGCCCATGGCAGGGGCACGGAATGACATGAGCTTTAAGGCCCCCTCCAACCCAAACGATTCCATGACCCCCAAGCTCCTCCCAGCAAAGCACACCGAGGAAGACCCCGAGCAGAGCCCTCTGCTCACCTGACGAGGGTCTGGTTGTGCAGGTCCCACACGGCGATGTTGCCGTCACTGCAGCAGGAGAAGCAGACTTTGGCGTCGGGGCTGATGGCCAGGGCGTAGCAGGCGGGGGCCGAGGAGGTGAGCTCGGCCTTGATGCGGGGCGTGGGGGACGCCAGGTCCCAGATGGTCAGCGTGCTCGCCTCCCCTCCCACGATGAGCGTGCGGCCGTCCGGGAGCAGCTTGCAGGAGCGGATGTAGTTATCCCTGTTCTGGGGGGGAAAGGGATGGTAAGGGGGAAAGGAGGTGGTGATGGGGACAGAGATAACAGAGGAGAAAGAGGAAAGGGACATTATGGCAGGGAAGTGGGAGGACAACAAGAAAAGAAGAAAAAGAGATGGTGATAGGGGGAAGAGGAAAAGGTGTTAAGGGGGAAAGAGGAAAAGAGACATTAAAGGGAGCAAAGATGTGATGGGAAAAGGAAATAGGGAGAAGAGAAAAAAATATGGTAGTGGGGGTACAGATGGTCACAGGGAAGAGGAAAGGATGGCAGTGGTGGAGAAAGAGGAAAAATAGATGGCAACGTGGGGAAGAGATATTGCTGTCAATGGGGAGGAGATTATTAACAGCACTGGAGGTGGGGGAAAGAGGGGACACCCACTCTTGGGGACCAGCAGCAACCCACCCCGGCTCACTGGCACAGCCCAGCCCCCCGAGCCCCTTACCAGGCAGTCCAGCTGGGAGATGGGGCTCTTGCTGCCCGGCTGGCTGATGTCCCAGATCTTGACGCAGCCCTTGCCGCCGGTGTAGACGTGCCGGGTGGGGTTGCTGATGGTGACGGCACACACCACCTCGCCGTGGCTCAGCGTGTTGATCTGCCGTGCGTGCCGGGGGATGCCGGGCCCCGCCAGCGCGTCGTGCGGGAACGGCACCGGCTGCATCTGCCCGTCGGCGCTCACGTGGAAGGAGTAGGCTCTGCCGGGGAGGCCAAAGTGGGGCAGCCCCAGAGGTGGAGGTTTAGTGGGGGGAGAGGGTGGCTTTGCAGCCCAACTGCCCTGTCAGGTCCCCAGCGCCGCTCACCAGGAGCCAGCTCTGGGTGACAGACCCATCTCCCACCCACCCACACCTATCCCCACCAGATCCATGAAAAAACCAAGAGGGGCTTACGGTTTCCCTCCGGGGATGGACGCCAGGCTGGAGGGCAGGCCGGGGGCTCGCATGGGTGGGTGTGGGTCAAAACCAACCTGCCAAGAGACACACGGACACAGGTGAGGCAGGACATGGGATGGGCACACCAAACACCTTCCCATCCCCGAGCCCGAGGGGACACTGAGCAGCTCCCTTTTTTCCCTTGTTGCTCAAGAGCCAATTGTTACTATTCCCCTGGGAGAAAAGGGAAAACTGGGCAATTAGCCAAAGGTTTTGAGTGGGACATGCTCCCCCCTCCCTGTGCTACCCCCAAATCCCCAGGGGCAGGAGCAGCCAAGGCAAGCTCAGCACCCTGGCTACAGAAACCCCTGTCTCTGCATTAATGGCAGCATTTTAATTCTTGTTTTGACTCAAACCGTGGAATGAAGTATTTAGAGAGAGCAATGGGAAAGGGGGCTGAGCAACTGGAAGGAGAAACCCCAAAACACATGCACATCCCACCATGAGGAGGCATCTCCATCCCCAGCCCCACCTCCAAGGGTTTTAAGGAGGAGCCCCAACTTCCCAGGCCCCATTTCCCCCCACCCCCTCCCCACCCGTGAGAGAAGGAGCTAAAAGTGCTACGTACAGCTCCAAAGCTCACCATTGGTGACCGGCCGTAGGCGGCGGCGGCGGCGGCGGCCGCGCTCATCTGCGGGGGGAGGTTGTGCAGCCCCGCGTAGGCACCGGGGCTGGTGAGGGACCCGTTCATCTCGTGGTGCCCCATCATGGCAAAGGGCGCCGCGTAGGAGCCCCCGAGCGAGATGGGCGTGCGCAGGGCCGAGGCTGGGGAGGGACAGGACAGTCAGGGTGTGGAGCATGGCAGCATCCACAGGATCAGCCAGGTTGGAAAAGACCCCTGAGGTCATGGAGTCCAACCTGTGACCCAACACCACCTTGTCACTCAGCCCATGTCCAGTCATTCCTTGGACACCTCCAGGGATGGGGACTCCACCACCTCCCTGGGCAGCCCCTTCCAGTGCCTGACAGCCCTCTCCATGAAGAAATTCTTCCTCATGTCCAACCTGGACCTGCCCTGGCACAGCTTGAGGCCATGTCACAGATCACAGAATATTCTCAGTTGGAAGGGACCCACAAGGATCATCAAGTCCAACTCTTAAATGAATGGCCCATATGGGGATCACACCCACAACCCCAGTGCCACGCTCAGACCACCTGAGCTAATCCCATCTCACACTCAGATCTCCTCTCATCCCAGCGATGCCATGGCTGGACCTCCCTCCTCACCCCATCTCCGACACAGGGACCACCTGAGCTACCAGCACGCCACCCAGACCTGGATTAGGCACCTCTAAACCTGATCCCCCCCGCCAAAGCTGCTGTGCCCAGCAGTGACCCTGGGGCTGGTACCCACCCAGGGGGTCCATGCCGGTGGGCTTGCCGGGCATCGGCCGCAGCCCCGGGGTGCTGCTGGTGCCCGGGGTGGGGGCGTCGTTCCTGGGCGTCGGAGTGTTCGACTTGAGCCCAGGCGTCGACGACTTGTCGTTCTGGGTGGGGAAGGGATGGAAAACAACAGATGAGGTTCAGCCCCCGGCACCCCCAGCCCACCGCTCCCAGCCCCGGCACCCCCAGCCCCAGGGACCCCCGGCAGGGGGCAGGACGGACGTGGCCCAGGTCTTGAGTCTTGGAGGAGGGAGTGCTGCTGGAGGAGGCGACCGAGGCTGGGCTGTTGGGAGCGTCCCCCTTCTTCAGCCCACGGGCTTTGTCCAGGCCGTTCTCTGGGGGGGAGTGGGCCGGGCTGACCCGGGGAGTGGCAGGGTCCTGTGAGACAGGAGAGAGCCTTGGAATCCCCTGTGGCAGGGTGGGCTTCCTCTGGCTCCTCTTTCAGGCAGGAATAGAGGCATTCCAGGAGTGCCCTGAGGCATCACCCCCAAACCCCCACTGTGCCATGGGCAGACCCACCGAAATGCCCCCAGGACTCACTTCGTTGGAGACGTCGACCACCAGGTCGTCGCTCTTGTCACCATCGCTGTCCTGGAACACAAAGCGAGTCACACCCTGCAGCGAGCTCCAAAAACTGCAGTGGGGCACCCCACTGAGGAGCTGACCCATCCCTCTGCAGCAGCACAACACTGAGGTGGGACACTGGGAAAACTGCTTCCCTGAAATGGTGGTCAGGGATTGGAACAGGCTGCCTGGGGAAGTGGTGGGGTCCCCATCCCTGGAGGGATTTAAAAGCCATTGTAGTAGATGTGGCACCTGGGGACATGGGTTAGTGATGGCCTTGGCAGTGCTGGGGGACGGTTGGGCTTGATGGTCCCTGAGGGCTTTTCCAACCTAAATGATCCCATGGTTCTACGACACAGGTCACCCACACCTGGAAAATGTTACCCAAACCCACTGTCTCCCCCCAGGTCCTGCCTGGCTGTGTCCCCGGGGGCCCTCAGTGTCCCCCTGTCACTCACATATCGGCTCATGCTGTCCTTCTCCTCCGCTTTCCTCTTCTTGGAGTCAATGCTGTAATCCGTGGAGCTCCGGTGCTTCTCACTGGCTCTCAGGCTCTCCGAGGGCGAGACCGAGTTATTCTGCAATGCCAGAAGAAGCTTTGAAGTTGGAAACACAAGGAATTAGGATTTCATGAGCAGCAGCTTCGAAGGTGCCACACACAGCCCTGCCACGACAGTGGGATGAGACCCCGCGGCTCCCACCACACCAGGGAGCAGGGAACAGGATCCAGGTGACAGGACTGGACATTGCTGTGAGCCCTGGGAATGCTGCGAGGCTGCTCATGGACACCTGAATCCTTCACTGCAAAAGCACAGCATGTAAAAGGGAGGAGGTGGTTGTTGTTATAGAGACAAGGCCTGGGAGGAAGATGTGGGAAACTCCAGCAGCTCCCAGTCATCACTGGGATCCACCAGTGGGAACTGGTGAGTGCAGAGTGGGGAAAAAACTGTGCTCCCTGAAACAAGCCCCATGTCACTCATCCTGTGCTCCCCACAGGGGAACAGGAGCTTCATCCCAGCCCTGGGCAGGGAGAGGGCTTGGCACAAGGTGTGGCACCACGGATGGGCATCAGCAGAGCTGGGGGGCCTCATCCAGGAGGAGCAAAGCAACCACTGCATCCCATTCCCAGCATCAGCAGCTGAGCTCTGCCAAGCCTAAGGGCATCCAAAAAACATCCAGGAAAACCCATGTGAGCAGGACCACCAGAGCCCAGTGTCCACAGGGATGCTCTGCTCAGGGGGGCTTCTGTCCCTGCTTCAAGCAGCGAAGCCCAGGAGATGTGAGCATTCCCAGGAAAGCCCCAGAGCCCATGGGTGCTTCCTCTGGCACTGGCAGAACTGGGAGGCCTCACCCAGAAGGAACAAAGGAAGTGCTGCATCCCAGCCCTGGCACCAGCAGTCAAGCAAAAGGAGGGGCACAAAGTATCTCAGGAAACCCCTGTGAGCAGCAGAGCCCAGCACCCCTGCCCAGGGGGCCTTCTGTTCCTGCTTCCAGCAGCAAAGCCCAGGAGATGCCGGCATTCCCAGGAAAGCCCTTGGAATGCTGGGAGCAAAAATGGCAGCACACAACCACCTCAGGAGCGCTGGAGGATGCCCAGCCCTGATCCCTCAGCACAGCCCTGGCCCCACATCACCCCACGGCACAGCCCCTTCCCCACATCCCACACTCCCTTCCCTCAGCTCCTGGGAGCAGCAGGAGAAATCCCCATCCTTCCTGAGCCTGCCAGCCCTGCTAAGCAGCAACGTTCCTAAGCTGCTGTGCCTGCCTTTCTTCCCTGGCTGAAAGGGAGAACTAAAGCAGTTCATGTTTCTCCTCGGTACCCAATAAGCAGCTTTGGATAACACCGAGCTCTTTCTTCCCAGGCAGTCATGCTGAAAACCCTCGCAG
The DNA here is from genome assembly GCA_035583185.1 of Anabacerthia variegaticeps. NCBI lineage: Eukaryota > Metazoa > Chordata > Aves > Passeriformes > Furnariidae > Anabacerthia > Anabacerthia variegaticeps. Next base: position 1,277,297 of record JAWWEW010000017.1, on the reverse strand, counting down.
CTCCCGGAGAATCATGTCAAGCATTTAGAGGCATCGATCCATTCAGCCCCGCCGCTGGCCCGCCGCCAAGGAACTAAATATTTTTTATTGCACAGGCAAAGGCTGGGGAAAATATGAATGACTAACGCTGATTATCGCGCGCATTAAACCTCCCCGGGGAACACCCCGGCTCCGAGTTTATGGATTGGGAACCTTCCCACCTCCGACGGCCCCCTGCCCGCCCGAGGAGCAGGTTAATGATGCCCAATTCCCCTCTCCCCCCTTAAATAGCACTTTTCTTCCCGCCCGCCCCCGGCTCTCAAAAGGCCCATTTGTGGGCTCGGGGATGGCAGGAAATCGCTGCAAAGCCGCAGCTCAGCCGGGCTTTGTCCTGGCAGCTTTTCACACGGAATCTCTGGGGTTGGAAAAGACCTCCAGGATCATCGAGTCCAACCTGTGCCCGCTCCCCACCTCAGACCACAGCACTGAGTGCCACGTCCAGTCGTTCCTTGGACACCTCCAGGGATGGGGACTCCACCACCTCCCATCCCAATCCTCGACAACCCTTTCCACGAATCACAGAATATGCTGAGTTGGAAAGGACCATCATCTCCTGGCCCTGCACAGGACCATTCCCAAGGGTCACACCCCATGAAGAAATTCCTCCTGATGACCAATTTTCCTGAGCCAGTGGCATTGTGTACACCAGGGTGGGGGGCTCTGTCCATGCCCCACTCCATGGGAAGGGCATCCCCCCACCCTCAATATCCCTTCCTGCCTCTCCATCCCTGCTCCCAGGGAAACCATAACCCACCCCCTGCCTCCAAGATGTCAAGGACACCAACTCAGGCACTGGTGCCCCCCAAAATCCAGTGGTTTCCGTGGTTAGTGAACTGCTCGACCTTCCAAGTCCGACTTAATGTGGCATAATAGCCAAACCCATCCCAGCAGATTAGATGACCCAAGATAATGGGAGAGTGAGCAGGAATAAAACAGCTTCCCTAATCACTAAAAGGATTTCGGAGCCGCGTGCACTGACTGGGCTCACTTGCAACCGAACTGCGAGGCTCTGCCAGCAGCAAAAAGATTTAAACCAAATCCCAGAACCAGGTGACCCCACTCACCCCAGCACTGCTTTCCTAGGCAGGGTGGGAGCTTTGTATTGCCTGGTTTTTATTATTTCATAAGACCTGTGCAAAAGGCAGCCCTGAAGCTCCCACCTACAACATGGTCTTTGAAAGGATCAAGAAAACAGAACCACACGGCCACGAAAAATTGGGAAAAAAGGAGGTGATGGGACTTACTGCACTTGAGTCTCGCTCTGTCAGGAGATGCCAGTGGTAGAGGTGAGGTCACAGCCAAAACAAAGAGGAGACAGAAAAATAAAGCAAGTCAGAGTAAGTCTTAAGCCAGAAAATAAACCAAGAAGCCCCTCATACTTTTAACTCAAATGCTATCTGGGCTCTCTCTGGCTTTAAAATCCCCCTGTCCACCCAGCTCCCACTGCCTCCTGGCCCTTTCTTTGTCCATGTGATTTATTTGGCAAAACACAGCTGGAAATGCCCTGAATCCAAAGGGAAGGGCAGCAGCCTCGGGTGCTTGTCCCCAAAGTCACAACCTCCCACAGTCCTGTCCATGCCACAACGTCCTTTAGCCATTAATTTGTGCTCAACAGCCCCTTTCCATAGGATCTCCTGGCAATCTGAATCCATGCAGGAAAAGGAATATAACTGGATAATCGCTATAAATAATTTCATCTCACTGGTGTTCTCAGGAAGGAAAAACACCCCAAATCCCCCAGCAGAGCCCAACAGCTTGGAGAGGCTGTCAGTACCTGCCCTGCAAACAGGAGTGTAAAAGGGGAAATATCCCAAATCCTTCTGTGTTAGGGGACAGGGATCTGCCAGGAAAATATTGAACACTGCTGGTTTGCACCTGGAATCACACATCGTTTTATCTTCTAAGAAGGTGTCTGATCACTAATAACAAGAAAAAAACCACTGAGTTTGGGGTGAACAGAAGAGGAGGAGGAAGGCTGCTTTCCCTGAACAAGGATGCAGGAACTGCAGCCAGACTCCATCAAAGGCTGAGCATCACTTAAGGAAAGCTGAATCCCTAAAAGCACAATTCCACGCCCTGAAGCTCACGGTCCAGAGGGATGAGGAGGTGGGAGTAGAGCTGTGTCTGGGTCGGGGTGTTGCCCCCAACATCAGGAGGATGTGGAGCTGCTCAAGCAACTCCAGAGGAGGCCACAGCCCCTTTGGGGGTGTTCACCAGGAGAAGAGAAGGCTCCAGGGAGACCTGAGAGCCCCTTGCAGTGCCTAAAGGGGCTCCAGGAGAGCTGGAGAGGGACTTGGGATGAGGGATGGAGGGACAGGACACAGGGAATGGCTTCCCTCTGCCAGAGAGCAGTGACAGATGGGATATTGGGAAGGAATTCTTGGCTATGAGGGTGGGCAGGCTCTGGAGAAGCTGCCCCATCCTTGGAAGTGTCCAAGGCCAGGTTGGACAGGCCTTGGAGCAAACTGGACTATTAGGAGGTGTCCCTGCCCTGGCAGGGGGTGGAACTGGATAAGGTTTAAGCTCCCTTCCCACCCTTCCCATTCCAGGACTCCAGGAGTCCCAGCAGTGGTGGATGCAGTGAGGAGCAGCCCCCTGGCCCCTCGCTCTCACCTCTGTGGTCCAGGTCATGGTGGTTCTTCTCATCCTTGACAGCAAGGTGGGCCTGGCTGCCCAGGGCTCCGAGGGCCAGCAGCCCCGAGCTGGTGCCGGTGACCGGCGGGATTCCCGGCGGCTGGAGCCCCGAGGGATGCGGCGGCAGCTGGACCGGGGGCCCGTGGGCGGCGTGGGAGAGGTGCTGGGCCTGGAGCTGCTGCTGCTGCAATGAAAGCACCAGTGAGGAGGGCAGGGGCAGGCGCCGGGGGGTCGGGGGCTCCGAGCCGCGCCGGGATGGGGCATTCCCGGCGTCTCCAGGGGATGCCCCGGGAGCTGCCCCGCTCGGGTGCCTGGAAGGAGAAGCCCCGTTAGCGGGAGGGACAGAGGGTGCCCAGGCATGATCCCCATGGCACAGCCGGTGGCAGGAGTGCACACATGGCACAGACCCCCCGGATCATGCCTCATCCACAGGAACACACACCATTGCTGCAGACCCGGTTAGTTTGGCATTGTCAGCAGATAAGAGCAAATAAAAATACAGGAATCCCACCCACGAGGCAGAGAGTGGCTCTGGCCAGAGTGCAGCTCCTAAAGCAGTCAGAGAGAGAAAATTCCAGCAGCCAGGATCCTCCCACACACCTCAGGAAAGGAAGTTTTGACTATTTGCTCAGGGCCAGCTTTAAGGTGTTTGATGGGGAGAAGAGAATGCCCACACAGTGCCCTGGTCCCATCCCACCATCCAGCTGCTCTCAACCCCTTCCCACGTTGCTGGGTGTACTTTGCACTGGATAAATCATGGAGGGACCCCCCAATACCACCATGGGGCTGGGCATCACCCCCTCCATTCCCTGGCACACACACAGGGAGCTGCAGCCCAGCTGGGATGGCTCCCAGGGGTTTTTTGGGAGCCCTGAGCCCCAGCCATCCCAGGACACACTCATCCAGCCATGGGGATCGATTGCCTGCTCCATTTCAGCTGCAAAAAGCTGAACTACAGCTCTGGGGAGAGGAAAGGAAAACCAAACACATCCACAGCGGTTCTATTTCAAATACAAACTTGGAAGAAAACCAGCTGAAATCTGAGCAGCCACTTCCAAAAGTCCCCAAGCCACCCCTCCTGCAGCTCCTCCATCCCCAGGACACCCCTGGTCCAGCCAGGAGGGTCTTGGAGCTGGTGCTCCTGCCTGGGACCCTCCTGCCTGCACCCACAGCCCCCTCAAGCAGCACCCCACTACCTCCCAGTGAAGTCACATTTAAGCACCAGCAGGAATCACGGGCTGGGAGGGGACACCTGAGCTGCAGTGGAGCCTCCCACCCTCCTCCAGGTCTCCACAATCAGCCTGGATCAGGATTTCTCCTCAGTGCCACCAAACACTGACCCACGCCCTGCCCAGGGCACCCAAAGGGCATGGACAGCAGGACCTGCTGCCACCCAGCCCAGCTCAAGGGACACAACCAGAACACACGAAAAACATCCCCAGGTGTTGAGGACTCCACGTTTCCAACAGTTCCATCAAAGAAATTTCCATCAGAGCTGAAAGAAGATGAACCCAGGTACCCCATCCCTGGGAGTGTCCAAGGCCAGCTGGACAGGGCTTGGAGCAACCTGGGATAGTGGAAGGCACGTCTGCCCATGGCACAGGGTGGAGCTTTAAGGTCCCTTCCAACCCAAACCATTCCAGGATTCTGTGATAAGTTTTCCCACACCGAGGCCAGGTTTTCATGGGAACAGCTCCTGCCCACCCTTGTGCTGTCACACTCCAAGGGCAGAGCAGGATGGAGCAGCCCCTCGCTGCGTGCAGGGAAGGTGGGTGACCCACCTCTCCCCAGAGCTGGATTCTAAGCCTGGTGCAATGGAGAGGGTAATCCCTGGCCAGGAGGAGATCCAGGGTCGGAGCTGAAAGGCTCCCTCAGGCAGGAGATGCATTATCTGCAAACAGCTTCTTGCAGGCAGCACCGAGGCCCCGGCTGGGGCAGAAGCCAAATGGAGAAGGCAATTAGGCCTCTGGTATAGGAAAAGCATAAATCACTGTGCCCTCAAAAAGCAGGAGCTGGAAGCTTCTACCAGGCTGCTCCATCTGCAGGGCATGGACAGGAAGCATCCTCAAGATGGCAATTCCAGGAGGTTCCTCAAAAAAGGGGAGCTGGTGGGGTGAGGAGGCACCACGAGGGGTGAGTCCCTCAATAACCCAATCCCCTGCCATGCACATGTGCCAAGATCATTCCTCCAGCACCAAAGCAAGTGGAATAGATCCTCAGATCTTCCCCAAATCAAGGAGGCTCCTCACAATCCCAATTCCACGTGAATTCCACCCACTGAAGCAAGAGGCAGGGCTGGCCATTGTATCAGAGCATCACACCAGATGCTTTTCCAGCGTGGCAGATTCCTCTCCTGCAAGCTCTCCAGTGGTGCCCATCCCTGCAGGGCCAGAATACACCAAGATCCAACGTTTTATCCTCAGCAATCTCCAACCTCCACCTTAAACATTTGCGTGGTTTAACTCATTCCAGGAGCCCCAAGAAAGGGATGTGGTCTCGTGGAAATCGTGGATCCAGGCAGCAACACTCCATTCCTAGGATGGTGACGGGGATCACAGCCCTGGCACGGCCCCAGAAGACAACAAAGCTCCACAAGTGACACACAGCACCAGAGCAGGTGAATCAGCACCAGGAGCCTCACCCTCCAGCAGAGTAAGAAACTGGTTTTTCTTCCATTTTTTCAGGCTGTCAACAAATAAATCCAGCCAAGGGCTCGGTGTGCTGCAGGAACAGCCCCTCAGAGCAGCCCTGCTCCAGTGCAGGGTGTGGAAACCAAGGTCAGGACACAACATCCAAGTGCAGCCCAAAACAACACCAAAAGGTGTTTTCCTCCCTCTGGCAGCAGGAACCGGTGAGCAGAATCCATGTGGGAAGTCCTCAGTGGGCAGCTCTGGTTGGAAGCCTTGTCCCTCCATCCCTGTATCCAGCACTGCAGCTCCATGGAGTAGCCAAGATCCCATCTCAGGGTGCAGAGCTCCATCCTGGCACTGCTGAAGGAGCCGTGCTCCAGCAGGGTCATTCCCATGGCAAGGAGAAGAGGCTGAGCCAACAAGTCTACTGCACATCCCAGGGTGGTGCTGCAGGATCCCCAGGCTCTGCTCACAGCTCTCTCAGCCGTCCTCCCCATCCACATCACTCCACTGTGTTTGATGCACATCCCTTGGGAATAACATCCTGGAGGCTCCACGGAGTGGGATAAAACCCTCCTGGGACTCCATGGCTGTGTTTCTGCGTCAGCCCATGGGGCAGTCACACATCTCTAGGGAATAACATTCTGGAGACTCCACGGAGTGGGATAAAACCCAGCTGGGACTCCCTGGCACAGGGATGCTGCTCGCTCAGCATGCCCTCTGCTGAAAAGCCCAACTTCCCTTTCTCATCCCTTGTTCCAACCCTGGAAAAGTTTGGTTTTAAAAACACATCGTGTAAGGACTTGCTGCAAATATCCCAGGGATGGGCCGGCTGCAGGAGCTATTGGGGCTCCCAAAAAACCCCAGCACACACAGCTGGCAGTTGAGGCAGGGACAGGACAGGGGTCAAGGTCCTGGTCAACAAGTGACACAGCACAAGGACCTGGAGCCACTTTCCAGGACCAGGGACTCTCCCACCACCTCCCCAGTGTGCTCAAGCTGAACCACAAGTTCAGACCCACTGAGGATGCTGCCCTGGGGCTCCTCATCTGCTGGGAGGACCCCAAAATGGACTGCTGTCCCCTCATATCCCAGGACAGCAGCTGGCACTGGAAAAAGACCCTGCAGACCCAACCCAGGGTGACACCACAAGCCAGTGGGGATGCACAGACACAGAGATGTGTCCTTCCTTCTGGGGTCCCTCAGCACGTGCCAGACAAGGATGGTGAAGATATGAAGAGGTTATAAATTTAGGAGAAAGCTGGCAAGGAATATCAGGTCCATGGAGTGGTTTTAATTGGATTATGTACATCATGCTTCATGCCTTTGTTCACCGATTTAATGGTTCACCACTTAAGTTCACCACTTGCGTTAAATTTAGTAAAGTAGTCTAATCATTTCCAGAGCTATAACCAAATCAAGGGCTCAATTTCACACAAGCCTGAAGCAGAGGAACTGTGAGACAATGGCCTAGATGCATAAAATTAACAGTTCTTGACCTCAAAAAGGGCAAAAAAAAAGGTTTTCATGATTTGGTGGGGTTTTGTGTGAGGCAGCACCTGCAGCAAGTGCTGGTGCAGTTTGTAAGGGTGTCCCTTGGTGGGAGGGTTGGCAGGGACAGCAGAGCCATCCCCAGG
>JAWWEW010000017.1:1258144-1270257 GCA_035583185.1 Anabacerthia variegaticeps | reverse complement strand
TGCAGCAAGTGCTGGTGCAGTTTGTAAGGGTGTCCCTTGGTGGGAGGGTTGGCAGGGACAGCAGAGCCATCCCCAGGGACACAGGAGGTGGGTCTGTGCACACCCCAGTGCTGCCCTCACCCACCCAAGGAGAGCAAAAAAACACAAGGGATGTGTCCACATGAGCAACCCTACAATAACAACCCGCTGTGTGCACAGAGGGGAGCACAAAACCCCAAATCCTCTGGGGTTTGTGTCTCAGGGGCATCTGAGCAGGTGCAGCAGCACAGAACAAACCAGCTCCACATCTCCAGGATGAGCTCGGAGCCTCCTCTACAAGCCATGGAAGGACATGGAATCACTTGTCACTCTCCTGCCAGCAGCAACCCTACAGTAACATGCCATTGTGTGCACAGAGGGGAGGAAAACCCAAAAAACACTCTGGGTTTTGTGCCTCGGGGGCACCTGAGCACAGACCCACCACCCAGCCAGCTCCACATCTCTGGGATGAGCTCTGCTCTCCTCTCCAAGCCATGGAAGGACATGGAATTGCCCACCACCCTGCTGCCAGCACTCTGTCCCTCCCTGACAAGCCACTGCAGAAGGAGATGCCCATAATTCCTGCTGAAAGTTCGTCAGGAAAGCGATTAAACGGCTGGGCTGGCTGCTTAATGACAGGAGGCACTCGCTCTGATCCAAGGAAGCAATTACCTCGGAAATGGGGGTCACGGGCCCTGCTCATTCACCTTAATTGAATTCCAATATCTGCCTCCAGCTGCCGGGGGCTCCTGGCTGCGGCTTCAAGCAGCTCATCAAAGCCATGGGCTCCCTCCTCCCCGTCTCTGCTACCCTCCCCTCACTCCCAAAAGGTGTGAGAGCAGGAAGAAGGGCAGGCAGCTCCAGGGTGCTGCCTGCCACCCCAAAACCCAGCTCCCGAGCCAGGGCCACTTTCCTGGGCCACCCACCCCACCACCAGGGACTCATCTGCTACCAAATCCTTCCTCATTCCCAAGACTGCAGGAAAGAGCCCAGAGCACGATTCTGCCTTTGGTGCTACCCATAAAATACAGAAAAATGTAGAGAAGAGCAGGTCAAATGCAGAGAATTATAAAGATCCTTGTAGCTTAAGAAGTGCAAATAGTTATTTTAAAAAAAGGCATTAAAAATGAGTACTTTCTGGAAAACAAAGACCTAAAGCTAGAGAAGCTCTGGAGCCACCTGCCCAGGATGCTGGATGGGGACACCAATGTCCCAGGGTGAGGAGCAGGTTTGCTGCAGGACTGAGACTGTGGCATCAATTAAAGGAAACAATAAAAAATGGTTAATCTTCAAATGAAACCACCCGAGATCTGCGAGAGAGAGCCTGGGCAGAGAGGAGCGGGTAAGTCAATGCATGGGACAACAACTCCGCCAAGTCCACAGCACATTCCACACCAACAGCCCAACAGAGACAAGCCTGGGCTCAGGGGGTCTGGGAGGGCTGTGGGTCCTGCTCTGCACCCCAAACACTCCCCAGGGCCGTGGAGAACATCCAATTTGGCTGCTGGAGGCTCCTGGAGCTGCATCAGCACACAGGGAGGGAGGCAGATTCCACCCCATGTCTCACTCAATGCCAGACTGGGGGAGTTTTGGTGGTTTGGGGGAGTTTTGGCAGCTGGGGGGGCTGGGGGATGGCTGGGGGGGTGTGAGCCACCCTGCTTTATCCCTCCTGAGCGCAAGATTGCCTCTGGTTATGGTAAATGATAGGAATAAAAGGGGTATACACACGGTGAGAGGCAGATTGGGAAGTCCACGTACCCCGATGATAGCATTCAACTCCGTCATTGTCACTTGCTTGGCACGTTCAACAGCCTGTGCCACTTGCTGTTGGTGCTGCAGGGACAGAGGGGCACAGCCAGGTCAGAGCTGGGCACAGGAGCACCAGCCCAGAGGCAGGACCCACCCCCAGATGCTCACTCCCCTTTTGGGCTCTATTTTCCTCATGGGAGCACCTTCCAGCTCCACGGGGTGCAGGGGGGTGGAGAAGCCCCTCAAAGCCTTTTTGGCTCAGTGCAGACCCCAAGCCCCTCACAAGGCACAGCTCTCCCCCATCCCAAGGGGTTTCCAACAGACATGGAGGATCTGAACTCTGTTTCTCACTCAGCCCCACATCCCCAGGGGCCCTCAAGGGGCTCAGCAGTGCCTGCCTGGGGAAACCCCTCCAGGAGAAGCAGCATCTCCCCACCCAGGGTGTGAAAACTTCCTTACCTCTTGTGACAGAAAAGGCATGATCTGGGCTAAAATTGTATTCAGTCTTTTAGCAATTTCTGTCTGAAAAAAAGGAAGAAGAGAAACCAAGAGTCAGCACCAAACAGCCTCCCACGGATGGCACGAGGCTTCCTGGAGCAGCGCTGCACATCCCCTCCCTGTCCCCTCTCCATGTCCCTTCCCATATATCCCCTCCCTGTGCCCTCTCCATGTCCCTTCCCATATATCCCCTCCCTGTGCCCTCTCCATGTCCCTTCCCATATATCCCCTCCCTGTGCCCTCTCCATGTCCCTTCCCATATATCCCCTCCTGTGCATCCCCTCCCAACCCTGCAAGTGGAAGCAGCAGCTCCCAAGACAGGCAACAAAAGCACCTTCAGTCACAGCAGCACATGGACACATCCCTGCTCCTCTGGGACTCTTCAGTCCCCTTCCCACCATGGGATGAGTGTCACAGACCAGCTCCAGCGGTGCTGCACCAGCCTCGACTTCCCTGGCTTCAAGAAAATGCAGCCAGGCACTAGCATGGCTCCTCATCCTTGGAGCAGCTGCTGGAGGCTGGATCCCATAAAATCCAGTTTTTGGCGGCCCTCACCATTGCCTCCTGCTCCCGGCACTGTGGTGTGTGTTGAGTTTCTCCAGGAGAAACCTTGGCAAAGACACCAGAGAGGGCTGGGGGCGCCTGCTCTGGTCTCTCCCCATCCCACATGAAGCTGGTGGTGTTCCCTTCACCATCCTTACATCCCACTCTGGAGCAACCCAGATCCACTGACACCCACCAGCCCCGCTGCACCATTGGGAGTTTAACAACCAACTGTGCCGATGACTGTGGGAATAATTAACTGGGAATGCCGTTTTCCTGGAGAGCTGCCCCCAGCCCGGTGCTGGGAGTGCCACCCCAGGGATGCTCCAGCCGGGCTCTCCCGGCTCCCAGGGGTTAACAGCGGCTGCTCCCGGCCGGGGCAGCTGTGAAAACAGCTCTGGGTCCAACTCAAACACGGCCGGAGCAGCCGCGAGGATCCAGCGCCACAACAATGGCCGGAGCCGAGCGCTGGCAGGGAATCAAACGCCCAGAAATTCCTTCCGACAGCCCTGAGCAGCTCGTTATCAATAACACAAGTGATTAACCGGGGCTTGCTCCAGCCTCGCTGCTGGCAAGCGGCCTCCTTCCCGAGGCAGCCAGCAGCCACCCCCCCAGCTCAGAGAGCCCCCCAAATCCACCCCTGCCATCCCAAGGCTTCACCCTCCTGATCCCACAGCTCAGCCCCAAGGATGGGTCCTACAGGACCCCGGATTTTTAAGACCATCTAACCCAGAGAGGAGCTCTCTGCTCCACCTGCTCTCAAATACCGCAGGAAAAAATCCCCAAAATCCAGTTTGGAGGAAAAAGCCCAGCAGACCCTCAGCCCTTGCTGTGAGGAGCTGGGGGATGGCCAGGTCATGCTGCTGTTACAAGAAGACCAACTCCACAAGCACAACCAATGTTCCCAGGATGATCATAACCAAGAGGACGCCAGGAAAACCCTGATCTCCCCCAACTTGGAGTCACTCCCATGGAGAGAACAGCCCTACAGGGAGCAGAGCTCAGGGTCCTGCTCCCAGGAGTCCCCAAACACCTCCCCATTGCTGCAAAGCCACAGGGATATTTCTGTCCATCGTCTTCTCTGAAAGCACCCCAGTGATTGGGTTACACCTGATGCTTTAATTAGCAATTCCAGAGGGCAGGAGAACGTGCTGGCACACTGTGCCAAGGCAGGAGCACCGGAAAGTTGGACTCAGGTACCCCAGCTCCAGCTACACCAGTCCCCAGGATCATCACGGCCCTGAACGTGAGGATGCACAGATGAGCTGGGGATCATGGACTCCTGGAATGGTTTGGGTGGAAAGGGACCTTAAACATTACCCAGTTCCACCCCCTGCCATGGGCAGGGACATCTTCCATGAGCCCAGGTTGCTCCAAGCCCTGTCCAACCTGGCATTGGACACTTCCAGGGATGGGGCAGCCACAGCTTCTCTGGGCAACCTGTGCCAGGGCCTTCCCACCCACATGTTCCCAATATCCATTCCTTCCCAATATCCCATTGAACCCTGTCCTCTGGCAGTGGGAAGCCATTCCCCCTGTCCTGGCACTCCAGTGACACCTCACTCCTGTGACAGCACAATATCCCTGCCCCGAGGAACAGGCTCTGGCCAGCACAAGTTTTTATCCACCCAACACTCACACATCACCCAAGAACTGCTCTGCACCCAAAAAATTGGGCTGGAAGCTAAAACTGCCAAAATGCAGCCCACCATGTCCGAAGGAGCCAGGCTGGCACCATCTGTGCCACCAGCCACCCCAGTGTTCCCACCACATGCTGCCCAGTGATAGGAAAAGCTCTTTAAAGGCTTTTTGGCACTGAGGCATCGATTAGATTATATATAGACTGCAGCTCCATTAAATATTTATTCCTTCAGCTGAAGCCTATTGGATTCTGGATGTGAAAAGCCCGGCCGCTGCTCCCGTGAGCTCTTCCCTGCCAGCTCCCGAGTTCTAGAACAAATTCCATCCTTATTTGAGGTGAAAACAGCGGTGCAGCGTGAGCTTCCCTGGGCTGCGTCGCCCAGGGGTGGGGTCAATGGAACGGGAAAAATACAGCACCCAAACAGGCCAATTGCAGGCAGGAGGAAGGGAAGGTGTTGGGTTTTCCCCAGGAATCACATGGTCCAGACTCACAACAACACATCTCCTCCACATTTAAATCCAATTCTGCCCAAACTTCAAACAAAGATTTGAAGCAAAACGCCGCATTCCTCAAAGAGACAGACTTTCCACAAGGGATTCAGTGAGCAGAAAGATATTAGATGTCCAAAATATTATGTTTACAACCGTGAGGTTTCCTGTGAACATGAGACTCAATAGTCTTTAAATATTTGTTCACTTTTACTTTTCCCATTCCACAGCATATTAAACTCTAGTTGTCCCCATTAGAAGTTTAATCGGGAGCGAAAGGGGATCCTCCAGCACATCAGGAACAGGGGAGGGCTTCATATCCGACACCTTCCCCACAACAGGGCTCATTCATCGCCTTGCCCAGAGTGACGGAGCCCCCCGAGCTGCTCCTGCCAAGAAAAACCTCCATTCCCCACGGCAGGTTGCCATGGCAATCCCAGGCTGCGCATCCCCTTCCGATGCCCTGCATCTTCCCTGGACCATGGCTGCAAATGAGTGGGGATAAAACACCCACCCAAACATCCACGGGAGGTGCTCAGTGGGTGGGTGCCTCTCCTGGGGGTCCACAGGAGCATCTCAGGCACGGGGATGCTGACAGTCCTTAAAAAAGGCCTTAAAAAGGGCAAGAACACGGAGAACCTGAAATCCCAACTAACCCCCACCATCCCCTGCCTCTGCCAAGAATCTGACCTCCTGCCTGAGCAGAAACACTTCTGGAGTGGTGTTTCACCAGCAGGGAGGGGGAAACCAGAGAAAACATTTGCACTGGTGATAAATCAAGAGAGGGACTGTTTGGTTCCAGGCTGTGGGTCCTGTCACCCCACGCGCTCTTAAAATGGCCAGTGCCACCCTCCAAAGCAATGGAGGGCACAGGGCACTGCTCCTGGCACCCAGTCAGGAGCCAGGATGGGGCTCTGGGAGCAGGAACACGGTGGCATGGTGTTAAATAGCTTGGGGCTGGCTCTGCCCAGCAGCCCCAGCTCCTCAGCCTCTCGTCTTTACACCTGGATGTGGCAGAGAGAAGTTTAAAAATAACCCTGTGGCCGTCAGTCATGGGAGAGGCAGAGAAGAGCTGAAAGGCTTTACAAATGACCCAAAGTGTGAGAGTGCAGAATTCTAGGCTGGAACCTGGGAGGTCCTGTGTGACACCCCACAGATACTGCTCTGGGTGATGGAGATGCTCCTGGTGCCAAAATATATCAGCCTTGGATGTAGATAAGGCAGATGGGAGGTCCAGGGATGGCCCAGCCTCAGGGGTTGCATCCCCAGGCTGATCCCAGCATTCCCCCAAGCACAGGATGGGATCCAAACCCCTCCTGGGCTCCCAGTCTTTGGGAGGATGGAGGTGCCTCAGAAACCAGCCCCACAACCACCACTGTGAGGGGAGCACACACAATCTCCCTGCACAAAGCACTCCCCAAACCTCTGTGGGGAAGGGAATCACACCAGTGCACACCACACCACAGCAGAGAGAGCCTCAAAACAGATTTTGGGCCACACCAGCCCCAACTCTACCTGCCCTTGCTCATGGATTTATATGTCAGATGAAGGATGGGGAAAAGAGGCTGAACACACAGCACATCTTGGAAAACACCCCAAAACATCACAACACACCAAAACATCTGTATCATATAGAGATATCTACATCACATTTCTGTATCATTGAACATCCTGAGTTGGAAGGAACTCGTAAGAATCATCCAGTCCAGCTCCTGGCCCTGCACAGGACACCCCAACAAACCCACCATGTCCCTCAGGGTGTTGTCCAAACACTCCTTGGGGAAGCATAAATAGATATACACACACGTATAAATATACACACACACACTGAATGCCTAAAACCCCGGAGCAGTGGGGTTGGTGGGGCTGCCACAGCTGATGATCCATGAGATGCAGGAACATGGCACTAGTACCATCCCACAACCCATAAGACTCCCACCCACGAGCCCCCAGCTTCTCCTTGGCTCCCAAACCACAGATCCCTCCACACACACTCCCCAGTGATGTTTCCAAGACGGGTCTGGACCCCCCAAACCTCCTTCAGGCACTCCAGGTCCCCCTCACCACTGTACAGACCCCCAAACCTCCTCCCTGGCAGAGGGAGCTGGGAGAGCAGTGAGGAGTAAATCACACCAGCAGTGAAGCACCAGCAGCATTTGTTGAAACCAGGATATTGTCTCTTTAAGCACATGAAAATAAGGCCCTTGAGCAGTGTGGTTCTCACTCCGGCGCACAATTATGGGTACTTTCAGCTGTCTACCACTATTTCAAGTGCTCTCTCCAACCGGGCTGTCAATGGCATGTTGAAAGCTATTTGTGGCTGCTATCGTTATTAGCAAAGTGGAGAGCCCGGCTGATGAGAATTAAATCAGGGAGGGGGGGGTGGAGGGGCAGGACACAACCCCTCATTACAGAATTACCACCAGCAATGGGACGTGGGGGGCAAAGCCCACTCAGACCCCCAAACGCACCCAGGACCCCCAAACCCCACCTGCAAAACCGAGTGGAGGGAGAGGTGAAGCCCTGGCAATATTCCCTTCTACCTTAGGAGACCTGAGAGCAGAGCTAACAAATTACTTGGCTTCTGAAGTATTTAGCAAATTATTACCTGGCACTCCTTGCTAACAAGCATGACAGAAAGTATATTGTGTTCCTAGAATATTCTAGAAAAAAAAAAACACAACCTGCCTCTCTTCCCTGGAAGTGTCAGGGGGGTTTAGGTTTGTTCCAAGCATTAAGTGTTTAAGCACGAAAACAAGAAGTGCTTATGTGGAGGGTTCTCAGCCATAGAAAGAAATAAAACCCAGCACAAAGGTTCTGTCCTCCGAGGTGTCCCGTTTCCCCACGCAAAATTAGTTTTTCTTTTGGAATGGTTATTGCAGTCGGCGATTATCCACGGAGATCTGCACAGAAACAATGCAAAGCCAACAGGGGAAGCAAAGTTTCTTTTGGAAAAATCAATTAGCCCTAAGGAAAAAAAAAAAAAAAGTTTTGCTGGGGTTTCAAAAGAAAACTCATGATTGGACTTGGGTTTAAGAAAGCTGAGCCCAGGGAAAGGAGCTTAGTTCAGCAGGAAGACTGATGTAAGGAGCGATTCACTGCAACCAAGTCACTTCCTAAATATTTCCTTGCATATGGAGTTGTTTATGAAAGTACATTTTTTACTTAACAAGAAACAAAACGAGAAGAAAGGGGGGAAGGAAAAAAAACAACCCCACACGCAGCCACATATGCACACACTTAATATTCAGCGTAGAAGAGATAATCTGTTATATAAGCCCACAGACAGACAATCCCCTTTTGCTTAAAGATGAAGTATCCATCAATGTTTGTCTGGAGCAGATGTAATCACAAGCAGTCAAGTCTGGAGGGCAGGACACTGCATGAATAATTCAAGCACTTCAGTCTACTTGATTGTGTGCAGATAAACACAAGTCAACCGCTAAACAGGTCAGCTGATAAACTTGTTTGTTCAGGACCAGCCACCCTCAACCAGATGCAGGCAGGACCACGCCGCAATTAGCGGGATGCCTTGCGGGGGGATGCTGCAGCGAGGATGCCCTTTCAGGGGGATGCTGCGGCCCCAAAGACGGGGAAAACCCTCGGCAGGCCCCGCTGTGGTCCATCCCTGCCATCCCTGCGCTCCCTCTCGCCCCATTTTCGCCTGGAAGCGAACTGGGAGCAGCTCGCAGGGCTTTGTTTTCCTCCAGCCCCGCATGCACATTGCTGTCAATTAAATAACAAGGCAGCTTCACCTCCCAAACTTCGCTGAGCCCGGCACTCGGCACGCAGCATATGTCACCAGGAGGGACCAGGGATGCTCGGTGCGGGCTGGAATCATCCGGAGAGGATTTATCCACTCACTTGCAAAGCTCCCAGCAAAGCACATTGACCACGCCGGGCCTCCCGGGCTGCCAACACCACCAGGCAACAGCCCGGGCACCAAACACCTCTGGGAATGAATTCTGGGGCTGCTCAGTCACCCCCCAAAACCGCCACAGACACGCCAAGGGAAGATGCTGGTCAAGGCACAACAGAGCGGAGGATGGTGTGCTCCATCCACACCTCCCAAGGGTGCCAAACCTTGCTGATCCCTTTGGCTGCACCCCTGGACTCATGGAGAAGCACACTGCACACCTCGGGAACAGCAACAGCTTCCAAAGCTTCCACCAAGAGAACAAACTCAACCTCCCAACGATTCACTCCAGCATCCCCCAGCGCCTGCCCAGAGCGGAGCCCTTCAACACTGAGCCACCAGGTAGGAAGAGGCACTTCCTCTCCCCAGAGAGCCTGTGTTCACATCACTCCAGTGCCTCCAGTGTCCCTCCAGTTCCTCGGGCCTTGCTGAAGCAGCCACAAGGTCCGTGTACCTCCGGACGGGACACAAGCGTCCCCTCCTCACAGAAGGCCACCAAGGGCCTACACAAAAACCCTGCATTCAGGGGGATTTCCGACCACCCCAGGGCAAAGCGAGCCCGAGGTCTGCCCCAGCACGGCCCCCAGAGCCCCTCACAGCCCCCCAGGGTTCCCCCCAGGCCACACTGCCTCGCCTGGGTCCAGGCAGAGCAGCGAAGAGCGAGAAGTCAGGATTATCTGCATGGAAGAAGATATTTTTAAAAAACTGAAGACTAAGCAGGAATTATTTTCGTTGCCCTGTGACTGCGCCGCAGAAAGGCAAAGGGAAGAAAAGAGAGGCAGATTCAGAGACGCTGCTTTGCATTTCATCAGCTCCCAACGACGCTTCCTTAGAGGAGGGCAATGCTGCTATTAAGCAAAACCACTTTGGAGTTGAATGGGGCTGATTTGCGAGCGGCAAAGTTGATGTCAACTTCTATCTGCCTTAAGTTCTTAATTAGAACTCCTTCTAAAACCAGTAAGCAGCAGCAGCACAAATAATCAGGTCTAATCTCAATAATAACTTTATTCCTTTAAGTTTTACCATCATGTGCGCAGCCTTTAGGCTCTTTAACAATAATCTTATCAAGGTACCACACCACATTCTGCTGGGGCCTTCTCTATTTTTTCCTTCAGGCAAGTTACATATTAGAGGAGACTGGAAGGAAAAAAAAAACCAACCCCAAACATTGCTTCATTTCCCAGATGCAAAGACAAATCCGTGACATTGAGCAACACACCGTAAGCTATGGGGAGCCCTGAAGATAATTCCCTCCTCAGTCTCACGCTACAGCGTGGAGAAGATCAGGGTATGACCTTAGAAACAGTCCTGTTGTACCAACAACACAACCAGAGAGAAACAGCACATATCAGTGTTTTCCCAGTTTGGGGAACGCGCCATTCCAGGTACGCACATCCCAGGGTGGAAGGCGAGGCTGTTCTCGCCCCTTTGCATGAACACTCTGTTCAAAACCCAAATTTCACAGCAATATACACAAAAAATTCCGACCAACCTGCCAACAACCTGCAGTTCCCCATTCAACTGCCAGGCCACGGGATCCCACCTGGAGCCATAGCCCTGCATCCAGCACTTATTCCCTATTTACTGCAATCAGGGCCGATTTTACATCACGTTGAGGAAAAGGGCAACAGGAGATCAATCAATCCCAACTTCCCCCTTTGAAATTACTCACCTGTTTGTGCATTTCAATGTTCAAACCGTACGACATTTCATAGTACTGGGGAATAAAAAAATACAAATACATTCAATTAAATAAGAGAGTCAAGGGGAATTTGAATTAACTTCACAGAAGGTATTTGCATAAGGTCATTACCAAAAAAGCATCCTGGTCAAAACTGGGCTTAAAAACACTGGTAGCCAAGGAAATTACACCTTATAATAAGCAGATGTTTATGGGTTTAACTGGCAGGCACTTAACAAGGGGACACTCCTTTTGACTCCTGTTTTCTCCTCCTAAGCTACTTAAAAAAACAAAGAGGCGCAGAGCTGGGTGACAGGCGTCTGCTCAGCCCTGGCAGAACAGGTACAGCCCGGAGTCTGGCCAAAATTCCAGCTTCTCACTGGGGGGGTGGATTTATTCTCCCCCAGGGGCCACTGGAGCTGCTGGGAGTCCCGAGAGCCGCCGGGAAAGGGGGTGCAGGACCCCGCTAAACCCATGAGAAACCCAGCCGAGCCCACCTGGGGGCCCCGCGATGCAAATGTGGCTAAAAAGAGGGTTTTGAGGCAACAAAAGAGCCCATTTCCCTCGGGAAGGCTGAGCGGGGTGAGCTGGGATGGCTCCCGGGTGGCCTCACCCCGCGCCTCGGGGCAGCGAGGGGGGACCCCCACCACGCCGAGGGACCCCCCCAGAGCCCGGGGTCGCTGCTCCAGCCCCCCCCCGGCCCCCCAAGCGCTACAAAGGGGTTAACAGAAAACTTGGGACTGCGCTTCCAGCCATCTGGGGCTCCGAACTCCCGGCACCGGGCACCACCCCCGCCTCCGGGGGTCCCCGGGCAGGCAGTGCCCGGCCCGGGGGGGGTCCCCCGGTGTCCCCCGTTCGCAGGCTCCCAGCTAATGACATTTACAGGCTGATCCGAAATCTGATTAAAGTCTCTCACCATAACGTAATGGCGCTGCATTTCGGTCTTCTCGTTCGCCAGCTTGTCATACTCCACTTTGAGGCTGGGGGGGGGCGAGAGCGGAGGGTGAGACCCCACGGGCGAGGGGGGGTCGGGGCGGGACGGGGGTGCAGCCGGGGGTCCCCCCGGGCTCACCTGTGGTACTGGGCCTGCAGGAACTGGAACTCGTCCTTGATCCGGTCGCAGGATTCGGCCACGGTGAATTTGAATCCCGGTTGGCCCGGCTGGTGCGGAGCCTGCGGGGGGGGCGACCGGGGGTCGGTGACCGGGGGGTGCGGAGGGTGGGGGGTCACTGTGGGGGTGCGGAGGGACGGAGGGAGGCGAGGGGAGGCTCCGGGGGGTGCGGGATGGGGGGTCACCGGGACTCACCGGGTGCCGGCCCTGGGGGTACATGGCCGGGCTGGGGCGCGGTCACTGGAACCAGCCGTGCCGTGCCTCGCTACGGCGATCGCGACGTGCGGTGCTGCCGCTGCTGCCCGCCGGCCTCGGAGCGCTCCCGGAGAGGCCGAGAACTGAACAAAGGGACGAGAGGAAAGTCCGTGCGGGGGGCGGAGGAGGGAGGGCGGAGAGGCGGGGGGGAGCGGGCTCGGCCGGTTCCCCCCCGCACAATGACCCCCCCCCGGCCCCGCACGGCGAGCCCC
>JAWWEW010000017.1:1235894-1258044 GCA_035583185.1 Anabacerthia variegaticeps | reverse complement strand
TCCCCTCGGGGATCCCCCCTCGCTCCCCTCAGGGATCCCCCCTTGCTCCCCTCGGGGATTCCCTCCTTGCTCCCCTCAGGGATCCCCCCTCGCTCCCCTCGGGGATCCCTCCTTGTTCCCTCAAGGATCCCCCCCCTTGCTCCCCTCGGTATTCCCTCCTTCAGGGATCCTGCCCCGTTCCCCTCGCGGTTCTTCGCCCCGTCCCGGGTCTCTCCCCCTTCTTTCCCCCCAGTTTCCCCCCCTTTCCCCCTGTTCCCTGCCCCTCTCACTGTTCCCGGCCCCTCCCTGTTCTCCTCTTCCCGCAGTAGGACCAAGACCCCTCGGAGGCCGAGGAAACCCACGAACCCGACGCTGAAGGACCCTGTGGGGGTGAGTGCGGGGGGCTCGGTGGGTGCGGCGCGGGGGGCTTGGCCATCCATTCCTCCATCCCTCCATCCCTCCCTGTCACCCTCCCTCCATCCCTCCATCCACCCCTCCATCCTTCCCTCCCTGTCACCCGTCATCCACCCATCCCTCCCTCCATCTCTCCTTCCACCCATCCCTCCCTCCATCCCTCCATCCATCATTCCCCCTCCCTCCCTCTGACCGTCCCCGTGCCCTTGCCCCAGGTGTACTGCCGGGTGCGGCCGCTGTGCCGCGCAGACCAGGAGTGCTGCATCGAGGTGATCAACGAGACCACGGTGCAGATCCACCCCCCCGAGGGCTACCGCGTGTTCCGCAATGGCGAGTACCGCGAGGTAACCCAGCCGGGAATTCACCCCGGGAAGCTGCGGCTGCCCCGCCCCTGGAAGTGCCCAAGGCCACGCTGGAGTGGCCCTGGAGCCACCTGGGACAGTGGAAGGTGTCTCTGCCCATGGCAGAGGGTGGGACGAGATAATCTTTAAAGTCCCTTCAAACCATTCCATGATTCCATTATTTCCCCCTGGCTTGTGGGACTCTTGCAGAGTGCAAAATCAGAGTTTTCTTTTTCAAACCCATCCAGAGCAAAAATGCACCGTTTCCTTAGATTAAAATATATAATTCATAGAGGAAGAGGCTTCTGCAGGGTGGAAGGAACAAAAACAAAGCTGGGGAATGTTGAGGCTGCTTAAAGGATTTCTTTCATGCAGGACTAATGGAAAGAAGGCAGCTGTAAACCCCATACAATTATATATATATTTATATATATGGATTTAACATATATATGTATTTACATATACTCTGTGCAGATGGTGCAGAATGAGGAGTCAGAGCACTTTAGGACAGAATTAACTGGGATATCCCAAAACAATGCTGGGACTACAAGTGAAACAAAGTCATGGAGTTTCTAAGAAAAGAAAAAGAAATGGAATCCTGGAATGGTTTGGCTTGGAAGGGACCTTAAAGCCCATCCTGTTCCACCCCCTGCCATGGGCCTGTGTGGATTATGGTGGGAGTTCATGGGACACTCAGGCTGTAAATTGAGTGGCCAGTGGGATCCTGGTCATGTGTGGCCTGAAGCTCTGGGAAATGAGGCTGTTGCTGCTCTTCACATTTGCTCTCAGAACAGTTACCCCAGAGCAACCCCTGTTCAGACTCTGGTGTAATCCTGAAGCCGAGTTTAATTGTTCTGCTCAGCTGTGGGGTGTGTTCTAAGGGGTCAGCCATGGATGTCTGGAAGCACTGGACTCCTGGCTGTGGACTCTGAAGGCTCAGGATGGTGTCTCCTCTCTTGGCAGACGCAGTATTCCTTTAAGGAGGTGTTTGGCACCCTGGTGGTTCAGAAGGAGCTTTTTGACGTGGTGGCCAAGCCTCTGGTGGAGGATCTGATCCGGGGCAAAAACGGTGAGCACCTCTTGGCCTGGGCCCCTGCCCTGCCCATCCTCCAGCCATGGGCATGCTTTCATGGATCTCAGGGTTTCTTATCTTCTCAAGGTACAAATGTACTTCTTGTTTGCTTTGGAATTGTGGTTCAGCTCCTCACACAACATCCTTGGGAGCTCTTACTTCTGAAGCTATTTATTTTTGTTATGATTTGCATGTTAATTGTGTCAAGGTCTAATCTTTTTGGGCAAGATGAACAGGAGAAGCTTTTTTTTTTTTTTTTCTGCAGAAAGGGATGAATTGTCCACCTGACTGCAGAAATCAGTTTGTGGGGTTTGATCTCCTGGGCTTGGTCTGGGCACAGAATCCTGGAATGGTTTGAGTTGGAAGGGACCTCAAAGCTCATCCAGTGCCCCCCCTGCCACGGGCAGGGACACCTCCCACCTGCCCAGGTTGCTCCAAGCCCTGTCCAACCTGGCCTTGGCCACTTCCAGGGATCCAGGGGCAGCCACAGCTTCTCTGGGCACCCTGTGCCAGGGCCTGCCCACCCTCCCACAGATGCCACTGTGCCTCCTGTGTGCCAGACTCTTCAGTGACATTCCGGTTTTGGCTTCCAAGTGCACTCCTCTGGAGAGGACAATGGGGAATCCTGGCTGTTGGGATCATCAGTTAGAGCCTCAGACACTTTTGGTGGGCTGGAATCACTGACTGTTCGAAGGGAGCAATGGATTTTCCCAAATCCATTTGATTCCACACCTTTCCCATCCCTCCAGGTCTCCTCTTCACCTATGGAGTGACAGGCAGTGGAAAGACTCACACCATGACGGGATCTCCTGGGGATGGAGGGCTCCTCCCACGGTGTCTGGACATGATCTTCAATAGCATTGGGCCCTTCCAGGCCAAGAGATTTGTGAGTGGGTTCACACTGAAGTCTCCTCACTGTAACAGCCCCAAATCCCCAGAGAAGGGTTCAAAATAAATCTCTCCTGGGACTGCAGTGCTTGAAAGAGAAACCAACCAAAACAACCCACCCCCTTGAGACTGGACGAGCAGGGCCAAGGAGGCAGCTTGGATGGACATCTCATGATCTAATGGTCTGGCTGTCCTTAAACTGCTCCTCCTTCTTTAATTAACTCTAAAAACAATGAAAAAAGAGAAGAGGAAGCTCTCTGAGTTATGGAATGAGATTTACCCAGAAGATCTAAAAGCCACAGGAAACCTTATCTAAAATCCCAGAATCACTGAACTTGGAAAAGATCTCCAAGATCATGAGTCCAACCTCTGATCACCACCTTTGTCAGCTGCACCAGAGCAGGGACCAAATAACAGAGATATGAGGCTTTTCTTGTGGTCAAACTGCTCTGCATTTCTAACATCTAAATATACTTAAATATTCCTGGACGTCTCTTCCTTGGGAGCTTTTATGAAATCTGGTGATGTTGGAAATACCTGTTTTCTGCCACATCTACTGGGCATTAACCAGCAGATGAAGTGCTAGTGAGGAGCATGGCAGTAATTCAAATTAATTAGTTGCCAGCTTGACCAAATAATTAGTTTTGCTGGCCACCAGCTGAATGTTTGTCATTTTTCTTGTCCCCCCTTCCTGCTCAGGTGTTTAAGCTGGATGACAAGAATGGTGTGGATGTTCAGAGCGAGGTGGATGCTCTCTTAGAGAGGCAGAGGAGAGAGGCCCTGCCTGTCCCAAAAACTCCATCTGGGAAGTAAGTGCCTGTGGGAACACTCAGAGGGAATTGGCTTACTATAAGTGCTGTTCTGTTTGGGTGGGTTTAATTTAGCTGGATGGTTTTATCCTTCCCTTAAAGAAATGAAAGAGAAATCATAGAATCCTGGAAGGGTTTGGGTTGGGAGGGACATTAAAGATCATCTCATTCCAACCCCCTCCCATGGGCAGGGATATTCCTATTGATTAATAAAATATTAATGGTGAATGAATGCATTTCATGGGTGCTGAGCAAGTGCATAATTATTTAGATCAGAAGCCTTAGAATCCGGCAACAGAAGTTTATTTTCATAATAAAATGCTGTGACTGTGAGGAGGAAAACTATGGAGTTCAGCTTGGAGATATTTTCACAGGATCACCCAGTGTCCTGACTTGGAGGGGATCCACAGGGATCATTGCAGTCCAAGGAATCCCAATATTGTGCACAATATTGAGCATTTCCACCCCGCAGTGCTGCAGATCTGCCTTTTCCCTGCACAGGCGACACATAGACCCCGAATTTGCTGACATGATCACTGTCCAGGATCACTGCAAGGTGGAGGAGGTGGATGAGGACAATGTCTACAGTGTCTTTGTGTCCTACATCGAGATCTACAACAACTACATCTACGACCTCTTGGAGGAGGCTCCCTTTGAGCCCATCAAACCCAAGTGAGTTGGGGAATCCCGCTATTCCTGCTGCACTTAGGCTTTTGCAGGAGCTCCAAGGTGTCTCTGTGGTTGTAGTCTTGGTGAGTCTGGCTCAACTCACAAGAATCCTTAAAAACCCCATGGAAAGGTGATGGCAGAGGAGTGCAGGCAGGAATATTGAAGTGAGCCAAGTGCTGGTGCTCCCTTCCTCATTAGAACGGGACATTAATAAGCAAATACTTAATTTGGTGGGCAGTGTGTTGTATCCCACTGAGATCCTAAACCTATTGCTGCTGTTCTGAGCACTGTTCCTAGCAGGTGACTGCAGCTTGGAGCAAGCCATTCCATAGCTGACCTTTTTTTGGCCCTGGAAACAGAGTAGTGGGTGAAAAATGCTGCTTTGTTGCTCTGTAGTTCATTCAAATTTGCACGTGGTTTCACCTGATGGCACTAATTTCCACACAGCCAACAATGAGCTGTCTCATAAATGAAATGATGGATATTTTTCAAAGGTGTGTGGACTCAGCTGATTCTAAAATTCATAAACCTTGACACCAGCAGGGGAAAAAAAATCTGCAAACTAGACTTTGAATACATTTATTTAAATTCTAAATCCATTCAAGTAGCCCATCAGTACATGTGTTAATTAAAGAGTTGGCTGATTTACAAAGACTTAACTAGAGCAAAGCAGGCTCTGTCTCAAACATCAAGAGCTGTCTCCAGGGTAGTGATTTGAAAAGGGATTGAATGTCTGTGAAGGTTTTTGAAACAATTACATTAGTTTAGTATTGTGCTTCTGCCCAGAAACCAGCCTAGGAAGAATCTTGGCTTATTTCTCTTTCTGGAAGCTGCAGTGTTTTAAGCACAAACTTGAATGACTTAATCTGTTTAACCCTGTTTTTTTGGTAGGTGGAACAATTGCAACACCCCTGTGCGAAATGGAGACCTTATGTATGTGCACAGCATATTATTCCCACTATTGAAAAGTGCCATTTGTCTTCAGTAGAAGCAGAAAATAGATTGATTCCCTGTCTCTTCTTGCTTTCCTAGCAAATCCTGAGTGCTGTCAAAGCCCCCTTGCTTCTGTGTGCATGTAGAAAAGCAGTAGCTGCCACCAAAGCAATAGAAACTGCAATTAAACGTAGCTGCTCAATTAAAGCAGGAGCTGAAGTGTCACTAATCCTGGCTGGGTGTGTGTCCCTGTACTTGTGTTTCCTCTTCCATGCTCTGTACGCATAATTGCCACATTCACTGTGAATTTTGCACTTGAACAAAATTTGACAATGTTTTCCAGAAAACTCCCCTCTAATGGGTTGGTTTGTTTGTTTGTCTCTTTGATTCCCCCTGTCCCAAAGACCTCCACAGTCCAAAATGCTTCGGGAGGACCAGAACCACAACATGTATGTCACGGGCTGCACAGAAGTGGAGGTGAAATCCACAGAGGAAGCTTTTGAAGTGTTTTGGAGAGGTAAATCTTCTGCAGGTCACAGTCTGGCAATGGTTTGGGTCGGAAGGAGCTTAAACATCGTCCAGTCCCACTCCCTGCCATGGGCAGGGACACCTTCAACTACACCAGGTTGCTCTAAGTCCCACCCAGCCTGGCTGTGAGCACTTCCAGGGGTGTGGAATCCACAACCTGCCTGGGCAGCCTGTGCCTCACCACCCTTATACTGAAGAATTCCTTCCCCTATCCCACCAAACTCTTCCCTCCTTCCCCTCAGGCCATTCCTTCAGCAGTTATGAAATCCTTTCCACTCCCCTGAGAGCACGGTTGGCTTTGCCAGGTGGCAGCTCTTGAATGAAGCAGTGTTTTGGGGGGGATTTGTGATTTGGGGTTGGTTTAGGGCAGTGTTTTAGGGGGGGATTTGTGATTTGGGCTTGGTTTAGGGCAGTGTTTTGGAGGGCTGTGAGTTGGGGTTGGTTTAGGGCAGTGTTTGGGGGAGATGATGATTTCGGGTTGGGGTTGGTTTAGGGCAGTGTTTGGAGGGTTGTGATTTGGGGTTGAGGTTGATTTAGGGCAGTGTGTTGGGGGTTGTGATTTGTGCCTGGGGTTGGTTTGGGGCAGTGTTTGGGGGGTTATGATTTGTGCCTGGGGTTGGTTTAGGGCAGTGTTTGGGGAGTTGTGATTTGTGCCTGGGGTTGGTTTAGGGCAGTGTTTGGGGGGTTATGACTTGTGCCTGGGGTTGGTTTAGGGCAGTGTGTTGGGGGTTCTGATTTGAGCCTGCTTGGTTTAGGGCAGAAGAAGAGGCGCATTGCCAACACGCAGCTGAACCGCGAGTCCAGCCGCTCCCACAGCGTCTTCATCATCAAACTGGCTCAGGCACCTCTGGATGCAGATGGAGACAATGTCCTGCAGGTGAGTTCTGAGCAGGTTGTCAGAAGGGCACTGAACCTTGCAAACAGTTCCTGTGTCTTAAATGTCCAGGGGACAGAATTGATCTCCTTTTTGTAATGAAAATAAGGCATTAAAATCACAGAATATGCTGAGTTGGAAGGGACCCACAAGGATCATCGAGTCCAGCCCCTGGCCCTGCACACGGAGGGTGGAGCTGTTGATTCCTTTGGTTTTCCCCTTTTCCTTTGTTGGGAATCTAGAATTTGGAGGATTTGAAGGAGAGCAGTTCTTACATCAATCTTGTGGCCCAAGGCACAAGGGATCTGCTAAACTTCCCAAGAAGAGCTGGTGGTGCCCAGGCCTTGGGCTGTAAAACTGCCCTCTGACCTTAGTTAAGGGTCCAACATGTATTATTTTGAAGTGTCCATGCTGCTCTGAGGGGTTGGGGTGTTCCCCCCCACCCCTTAGCGGGAATACAGAGGTGATTATCCTTTGTTTCCTGTCCCAGGATAAGGAACAGATCACTCTGAGCCAGCTGTCCTTGGTGGATCTGGCTGGAAGTGAGAGAACCAACAGGACAAAAGCCGAAGGGAACAGGCTGCGAGAAGCAGGTGGGAACCACCTTTAGGCACCCTGGTAATTGCCTGTGCTAATTATGCTCCTGTTAATCTTGTCTCCTGGTGAAAACACCCTGGGAAGAACTGAAGTGCTCTGTTATGATGATCAATTATCTGATTTGATGACCTTAAATCCTCCAGTTTGGAAACCATAAGTTTTTAGTAGCACTTATTCTGCTCCTTCAGTTAATTAGAGCAGTTATCTGTAACAAACAGAACTGAAGTCAGGCAATTTAGTCTCCAATAAACTACTCAATAATTTGGGAACGTGATCCAAGTGGCTGCTTCTGGAGATTTTTACTTTGCCTTTCCTTTTTTTAAGGCAATATCAATCAGTCACTAATGACACTGAGAACGTGCATCGAAGTGCTGCGGGAGAACCAGCTCTATGGAACAAATAAGGTGTGTGCCCCTGCTCTGGTCATCCTTTCACTGAGGAAGACCTGCAGTGCTGAAAACTTACTGGAGCCTTCCCATGCTTTGTTTTCAGATGGTTCCATACAGAGATTCCAAACTGACTCACCTCTTCAAGAACTATTTTGATGGAGAAGGAAAAGTCCGTATGATCGTGTGTGTCAACCCCAAAGCCGAGGACTACGAGGAGAGCCTGGTACCCCCTGCACATCTTATTGCAGTCCCTCCTGCTCTTTTCTTCATGTTTCTCACTGAATTCTTGTGCTTGAACACATAAGAGGAATGATAATTTTTGTTGTCGGAGCATTTAATCAGTTATAATTTCGTAGGGGAACCGTGCACTCCAAATCTAATTTATCCTCTTAAAATTACAACTGCTCCTTGCTTGTGAAGTGGGAAAGGTTTTACTTATTTCCAGAACTCCAAAGAGCCCTATTTGGCTGTTTAATCCCTGCTATGACAACACTTCTAGGAATCTGAGCTCTCTGCTCCTTGGGGCCGGGGGTCTGGGACACGTTACTGGGAAGGCTCCTGGATGCTCCACCTCAGAATGCCAAGCTGGGAACTGGCGTGGGTTGTACATGGCTGCTGTGTGCTCTCCTCTCCTGGCCCCAGGCTGCAGCGGGGGTGTTGCTGTGTCTCTGCAGCAGGTGATGCGCTTTGCGGAGATGACGCAGGAGGTGGAGGTGGCCAGGCCTGTGGACAGACCCCTGTGCGGGCTCACCCCGGGGCGCCGCTTCCGCAACCAGGCCTTCAGGGAGGAGCTGGCCCGCAAGCTGGAGCTCAGGGGAGGCCCCATCGGCGGGGGTGAGTGCTGCGGGGGCTGGAGCCAGGCTGGGACGGCTAGGGGGGCTCACAGGGAGAAGGGAAGGCTCCAGGGACACCTCAGAACCCCTTCCAGGGCCTAAAGGGGCTCCTGGAGAGCTGGAGAGGGACTGGAGGGACAGGACAAGGGACTGGCGTTCCCAGTGCCAGAGGGCAGGGATAGATGGGATATTGGGAAAGAATTCTTGGCTGGGAGGGTGGGCAGGCCCTGGCACAGGGTGCCCAGAGAAGCTGTGGCTGCCCCTGGATCCCTGGAAGTGGCCAAGGCCAGGTTGGACGGGGCTTGGAGCACCCTGGGCTGGTGGAAGGTGTCCCTGCCCATGGCATGGGGTATAGAACAAGATGGGCTTTAAGTTCCCTTCCAACCCAAACCATTCCAGAGTTCTGTGATTCCAGGGCGATCCTCACTCTGGGCCTTCCTCAGCTGGAAAAGTGTGAAAAGAGGGGGATTCCTGGGCTGAGGTTGAACCAAACCCTCTCTCCCAGGGGCTCTCTGGGCCCCCACTCAGGGGACACGGGGCTGTGGGGAGAGGAACAGAAAGCAGCGATTTTGCACTGAAAATTCACTTCATTGCTCAAAATAGAACACATTAGCTGAGCTGCTCCCCTCCCCCAGTGGTACTTATGGACAAATTCTGATTTTTACTTAATGGTTTCCCCGAAAAGGCTGTAATTTTCTTCCCATTCCCATCGAGCTGCAGCTCCAGCGCTGTTGTGGTGAACTCAAACAACCAAGGATGTCTCTCATTAATTGATATTCCTCACACTAGGACTGTGCTGAAATAGGAGCTGGTTTATTTTAGCTTATTAAAAGTCACCTGGTTGAAAGAAAAGAAAAAAAAAAAAGAAAAAAGAAGAAAGAGAACAATTAGGGGTGAAAGGAAACGTTCTGGTTCATATTGATTTAAGATCTGCTTAAATTGATATTTGCACATCCCAATTATAAACCCGTGATCTTTTCACATAATTTATTTTTCCTTTTTTGAGGTTTTTTTTCCTAAGGATCCTAGAAAAAGCCTCAGTGGGAGAAGCCACTGTCTCCTCTCCCAGCCAGCCACGAGGTGCCTTTGTCACTGTGGCTGGGGACATTGCATTGCTCCTCTGTGAGTGCTGAGGGGCAGGAGGGGCACAAGGATGGAAACACTTTGTCTTCTTCCCAGTTCTGCTCAAGCTGGGGCAGCCAACACCACCAGGGGAGAGTGGGGATGAGGACGAGGGCTCTGGGGACACTCAGCAAAGGCCCATGGCATCGTTTGGGTGCCTCGCACAGGGCAGTTGGCCATGGGAACGTGTCAGTGGAGCACCCCAGGGAGAGCAGGAGGCCCTGGGGTCCTTTGGGGTGATGTGGTGGTCCCTTCAGACACCACCGATCCCTCCCTTAGGGTGTCCCTGGCCACGATGTGCCCTGTCCCTGAGCTGGGCTGCCAGGGTGCTCAGGCGATGCCAACATGCAGCCCCAGCCCCCTGTGAGGCCTCACAACCGGGAAGGGAAGCAGGAGATGTCCTCCCCCACCCTGTCCAGGGACAAACCTCAGGCTCAGCTTCTGGGCACAGGGTGTTGTGACACTGTCCCGTCCCCGCTGCAATGCCACCCTTTCAGGGAAACCATCCGAACTGTCCTTCCCCTTCCCAAACGGCCTCTGTGGGGAACACCCGCTGTGCCATCCTCCCCACAGACATCCTCTGGCACTGCCACCCCCGCAGGCCCCACTGACCCCCTGGCCTGGCCCCTGGGGGGGTACACAGCCCCCCTGGTCCCCCATCCCCGGCACTGGGCCATCCTGGGGGCAATGCTATAGCTGTAGGGAGTAAGGAACAATCCCTCAGGATGAGGTTTGGGATAGCTGGAAGGGGCTGAACATCTGCACAGCCACAGCCACCCCCGGCCTCCCTGCGGGGAGTGGGTCCAAAACACCCATGACAGGACGCATACTTTTTCCCCAAAATTTTTCTCTCCCTTTTGCCAGAAAAGTCTGGCTACGGCTTCCCATGTGGATTTGCTGCGAGGCCATAGGAAATGTGGCAGAGGAAGGGGCGCATCCTCCACACACACACACACACACACACACACACACACACACACAGGCACCCACGTGTGTCCCTCCTGTCCCCTCCTCCCTCCCGAGCCGCCGGGAGCAGCCGAGCTCGCCCAGCGTGACGGGAGCCGCCCCGAGAGGTGACTTTATCGCTGACAAGCCGGTCCCAACCCCGGTCAATGGTGTGTGTTTACATAGCAGGTGACACTATCTGCCCTCCGCGCAGGGCAGGACCCTGCCTGCCAAATTTCCTTTAGCTTTCAAGTTTATCTAAACAAGGATTTCAGAGCTGGGAAGGCAGCGAAATGCATACGAATGAGCGGCCCCGGCGAGCCGGGAGAGCTCTCGGCCCGGATATGCGGCTTTGTGGGGAGCTGGGCTTTATCTGCTCTTGGCAGGGAGGTTTTACAGCCCCTCGGCAAAAGAGGGTTCAATCCTGCGCCGCTCTGGCAGCAGCAGCAGCCCCGGGAGCTGCCGCCGTGGGGCATCCGCAGCCGGCCCCGGGACGGAGCCTGGAGCAGCCCGGTCCCCTGGGAGATGTCCCTGCTCACGGCAGCGGGTCCGACTGGACTTTGGGGTCCCTTCCCACCCAAACGATTCCACGACTCTGTGACGTCTCCAGGCGGGACCGGGAAGAGCGTCGGTTGCTGGTGTTGCCACAACAGGCCCCGATTACCCCGTCCTTTCACAAGCAAAACTCCCATTGACCTCACCCTCATCCGCGCATTTGCTTGCTTGAGCAATCCCCGTGCCCAGCCCAGCGCCTCCGGCTGCTGCAGCAGGACAGGGGGGCCCACGGGGGTACCAAAGGGGCTCAGCACCCCCCAAAATCCTCTCCTGGCACCCAGGGAGGGCCCCAGCACCAAAAGCAACATTTTTCTCTCCCCTATCTCCCCGAATTTGGGATAAAGGATGTGAGAAGGTTGGTGAGGGGCACCCGTGGAGGCACACGGTGCTGGGGAGATGGAGAGCACCGGGATGCTCCTGGCAGCAGAGGCATCTCCAAAGGGCTGGATTTGCAAAGTTTTGGCCAAGAAGCTGGGACCGAAAGGAAACACTGAGGGAGAGATCGTGCCCAGGACTCTCAGCTCAGGTCCAAACCCTGCAGCTCCAGTTTGGGTTGGAAGGGACCTTAAAGCCCATCTCGTTCCACTCCCTGCCACGGGCAGGGACACCTCCCACCAGCCCAGGGTGCTCCAGGCCCCGTCCAACCTGGCCTTGGACGCTTCCAGGGGTGGGAATGTCCCAGGCTGTTCAGTGCCAGGCTGCACCCTGGAGGGAGGTGGGAGAGCAGAGCGGGTTTTGCCGTCCTCTTGCCCGTCTGCCCGGGCCCCGTGGCCGCAGCCGGGTCACTCTCAGATCCTCACGGATTCTCCTGGATGCTCAAGGGTGCTCTCAGGTGCTCCCCGCCCCCGGATCCCGGGCCCTGATCCCTCTGCTCCACAGTCTCACCTGCCCTCCCTTCCCGGGGCAAACAGCTCAGCCCAGGCTTTTGCTGTGCACTGTCTAATTATAGATATTATATTGCAAATGGCTTTTGGGCCTGCTAATGGTATTACTGGTGTTATTCTTCTACTTGTTAATTATAACCAATTTGTTTGGGATGCCTTCCCAGTTTTCGGCTGTAATTGCTCTCCCCATTCCCTGATGACTGTGACTCAGCAGAAACTCCGCAGTTTCGCTCAGGGATGATGTTACTCTTTGTCTCTCCTGCCAAGCGTGGCTGCAGACGGCTGCCTGTGCAGCGTGGCTACCGCTCCCACCTCGCCGGTTGCCACGCTCCAGCGGCCCGGGGTCCGGGAGGGATGCGGGATGTCGTGGCCGGTACCCACGCGGGGCCGGGAGAGGGACAATGGCATCTCCAGGTCCCCAGATGTGGCACTGCCCGCGATGAGAGCGGTTGGGCTCAGGCTCGGGATGCTCAGGAGGAGCTGAATCAGGGCTGTGACCCATAAACCATCTCAGGATGCTGCCTGTGAAATCCCAGCGAGCTCGGTATGGCCAAAGGCTTAGCCAAGGGAAGAGCGGAATATTAAACGGATTGTTTTCTTTTCCTTATTGCTAAATTCTTAAGAAGTTTGCTCTTCTCCTCTGCTCGGCATTAACTGCAGATAAGTTATTTGGAAAGCGAGCATTTCACCAGAACAGCCGTTCAAGTAGCCTAATACACACATTAGAGTCTATTTGCACTTAAAAGAAGTGGGAGGTATTAAATCAGCCTCTGGCCAGATAGTCATTGTATAAACAAGAGCTGTTAACTCCTACTTGATAGCGATGATAGCGAGGGAAAGGAAAACAGCCCTGCAGTGTCACGACCAACCTGACACAACATGTTGTAGGTCTGGGGAGAAAAACAAAACAAAGCCCTGCGAGTTCATGACTGCGGGAGGGCGGCGGGGACGGTTCCCAAACCCTGCTGGTACCGCTCCCTGGCCTGGGAGCTGCTCCCACACCCGGGGCTCCGGCAGCAGCATCTCGCTGCCATCCACAAGATAAGCAGTTCGTGGACCCGCAGAGGCCACCAGGGCACGGGACAGGGGGGTTATCCCGGCCCAAGCCCTCGATGAGGGTGGGTTTCCATCCTGCGCGGCTGCATCCCCCTCCAGCGCTCGGCTCTTCGCGGGGCCGGGGAGATGCTGCCGAGGTATTAATGAAATTTATGAGTCAGAGCGAGCAAAAAAAAACCTGTTTTCAGCTGACTTCACTCACCACTTCCTCTCCTCGCCTTCGCCTCTGCCGGCAGCCCACTTATCTTCCCCTGGAGCCGTGCCCACCCTCCCCTGCCCGCTATCGCCAACAGGCCGGAGCATTCAGCACCAGCCCCGCTGCGGAGTTTGCTCACTCACTCACTCACTCACTCACTCAAGCACTCTCAAGTTGTTCTCTGTGGCTAATCAAATGTCAAAACAAGCTGCCCCTGTGATTTTGAGAGCTTTTAAACAGGAAGACATTCACCACTGATACACGAGAGCGCGCGTCGGGCCGGGGCTCAGCCGGGAACGGGCTCAGCCAGAGCTCAGCGCTGCTCCCACGATCTGCTGGGCTCTTTGTGGGCTCCCTTTGGGGGAATAATGACTGTCCCACCTCTTGCCCATGCTGTCTCCCATGGCACTGGGGCTCTTTCCATCCTGTGGTAGGTAGGGGAGGGTTGCCAGCACAGCAGAGCACCCTCTGTCCCTGCATCCCATTCCTTGAATCGTTAGCCCAAAACCATGTGCTTTGGGACTCAAACAGGCTGTCAGCACTGAGGAGTGATAACTTCCAAGCTGTCCAGAAGCCCAGGAATCCCCAAAAAGGCACTGGGACCGTTTGGTTCCCATGCAGCCACAGCAAGGGATGGATCCTCAGAGCCCCCCAGTCTGGGCCGAGCCAAAGGCTGCAGAAGAGCAGGACCTCATGTAAGTTACAATTTTGATTTCAGAGCCACCTGGCCCTGGCAGCTTTGACATCAAAAATTCAGGCAAGTACCTGCTTTTCCACAGCCAAGCTCCACGTGTGCCTCTGTGATGACAGGAGCAGTGTGGGGTTCAGGATCCCTGCAAGGAACCTCATCAAAGCAAGAGAAAATGGAGGATGGGGAAGATGAAGAGGTCCCTGCTCATTCCCAATAAAACATGGCATTTATGTGCAGAGGGTTGGTCCTCAAAGCCACCTGGGCTGCAGGGCTGAGGGATGTTCCCATCCTGGGGATCCCAGTGGCCTTCAAAGCATCACTCAGTGGCTGAATGCTGAGCATGAGCTGCTCTCAGGAGCTGCCAGGTTTGTGCAATGCTCACCCCCTGTTTCCCGCTTTCCTCCCAGCACAAATCCAACGTCTGTAAAAAGGGAATAAATGCCCCCAGCTTCCTGAAGGCCCCACACCAGGGAAAGGCACTTCTGCTGCTCAGTCTAGTGCTGGGCTGGAAGGGAAGCATCTCCCTCCTCAGCAGACTGAATCGCACAAGGAGCACATGCATGTCATTCCCAGCAGCACCAATCCCACTGATCCATGTGCCATGGCTGGGGAGAATAAGCCTCATGGAGTCCCTGGGGGCAGAGGTGGGTTCAGGGCATGGCAACATTGTCCTGGGGCTGGGGGCACTGTCCTGGGTCTGCAGTGCTGGAGGATGGAGGGGACCAAACCTTGTGTTAGAACATCGACCTTGCAGCTTCCCACCGCAAATACCTCCCAAGCTTTAGATTTCCTGCTTTGCCAGGAGTCCTGCTTAAACCTCCACCACCAAGCAACGTCCAGGGGGACTGTGCCACCCCCAGCACCCACCCTCGTGCCAGCTGTGGGGCTGGGAGGGGGCAATGCCCACTGCCACCATCGGAAGGACGCTAGGAGCAGACAGGCAGAGGCTTTGTCCCAGCCCGAGACAAGGAGAATGCTGTGGGTTTGTTTTTAGACAAATGAATGGATTTTACTGTTTGACCAACACTCATGAGAATGCCAGTCAGCGCGGATTTGGCAGGAGGTCTGACACTTGTCAGCCCTGGTTTATAGCGGGAGAGAAGCCGCCAGCTCTCCGGAGGGGAGTGACGTGCGCGCGTTGCTGCGCGGGTTGTTCTCGGAAGAATGTGTGGCAACAGAAGATCAAGCAAATACTTGGGGCCGCTGCATCACGGAGGACTTTGTCAGCCAGCCGGAAAGTTTTAGAAGGGCTTCACACTCTTTAGAGACAGCCAGGGCACTGCCTGGAGCCGGGGCGAAAACACAGCAGTGTGGGCTCTGGGAAGAACAGAGGCATTACTGTGGCATCCCTAACGAGCCCGGCCTTGGCTCGGCGCTCCCGGAGCGGGGCTGGAGCGGCCACGCCGGCCCCACACGGGCCGGCTGCCAGGAGTTTGCCATGGGGGGCTTTGGCACCGGCACCCGCCTGCTCTGGGCCCACAGGAGGGGTACAGACGGCTCCAGTGCTCAGTGTGGGGCATGGCTCAGCGCAGCCTGGGGGTACCTCAATTCCCCAGGGAAAAGCCGTGGGAATGACTGCCAGGGTGCAGCCCAGCACCCCAAAAAGCTCCCAGACTCAGTGGGTGAGTTGAGAGGGCAGGAACTGGGAACTGCTGTGCCCAGGGCCCCCGAGGTGATGCTGCACACGGAGCTGAGCCCAGCCTGCAAAACAGCCCTGACCAAACAGACCAGACCAGCTCCCCGTGAATCACTGAAGGGATGGAGTAAATCATCTGCCTCTAAAAGGGTGGCAGCTGCCTTTCCCTGGGTTGTTTTGGAGCAGGTCTTTAGGAGACAGGGCTTTCCAGGGAGTGTGAAAATCACACGATCATAGAATCATGGGAAGGGACCTCAAAGTTCATCTCCTTCCAATCCCCTGCCATGGGCAGGGACACCTTCCACTAGACCAGGTTTTTCCAAGCCCCATCCAACCTGGTCTTGGACACTTCCAGGGTTGGAGCAGCCACAGCTTCTCTGGGCACCCTGTGCCACGCCTCCCCACTCTCAGTGAGGAATTTCTTCCCAGTATCCCATCTATCTCTGCTCTCTGGCAGGGGGAAGCCATTGCCCCTTGTCCTGTCCCTCCAGACCCTTGTCCCAAACCCCTCTCCAGCTCTCTTGCCATGGTGGGCAGGGTGTGCTCCTGCACCACTGTGGGGAAGAACCTCAGTTTTTTTCTCTACACGAGTTCTTCTCCAAGGCACAGCCATGCCCCAACCTGAGCTGTTCTCACACAGCTCCTGCCCTGTGCTGCCCCTCAGCCCGATGCTCCAGCCAGGCTTTGCTGTGGTCCCCATGGCCCTGGAGTGTGGGTTCAGGAGGCACCACCTGGCACCTACCGGGTGTTTGCTGCTCTGCTGTGCCATTGGCACCGTGGGCACCGTGGGCAGCCTCTGCTCAGGAGCTGCCCCAGTCTGGGACAGATAAGGGTGTTGCAGGCCAGCTCTGAGGGGATGACTGAGCTGTTTGCAGGCAGCTCCTCTGATCTGCCCACTGGGCTGGGACTCCCTGGGCACCCACAAATAACCTGGGTCATTACAGGGTGCTCTGCTCTCAGAGCCTCCACAACTCTCAGGAGCCAAACCAGCGAGGCAGGACCTTACCTGCTCCACACCGCTTGTGTAACGAGTCCGTGGCTGAGCCAGGAGCCAAACCCACACCTAATGACCGGGCCACAGCTCACCCAGCGCCCGGGGCCAGCCCAAGGCTCCTCTCCCAGCCCACGGCAGGCACAGGCTGGGACACGCTCGTCCCTGAGCTGCCAGTGCTGCCTGCACAGGGAATTCATCCCCAGCTCTCCCCCTCCTTAGGACACCTTTGAACGGGACATTGTGGTCTGCCTGGCTTCGTGCCGTGGGTGCCCAGAGAGCAAGGGCGATCCAGCTCTGTTTTATAGGATCCCAGAATGGTTTGGGTTGAAAGAGAACTTAAAATTCATCCCGTTCCACCCCCTGCCATGGGCAGGGACACCTTCCACTAGAACAGGTTGCCTCAAGCCCCATCCGACCTGGCCTGGAACACTTCCAGGGATGGGGAAGCCACAACCTGGAAGATGTCCCTGCTCATGGCAGGGGATTGGATTAGAAGGCCTTTAAATCTCCCTTCCAACCCAAACCATTCTGGGATTCTGTGATTCCAAGGAAGCCTGATTGCCCTCTGCCCCTCCCTGGTGTCAGAAGTGGCTGCTCTGAGGGCTGTGTTGGTCTCATGAACCTCCTGCTCTGAGGCACCATCAGTCCCTCAAACAGCTCTGTATCATCAGTTACATCTAATTGAGGGTGTTTTGAATACAACTCCACAACACCCAAACCAAAGGGAAATGACAGACCATCAAATGAATGCCCTGAACCACGATAAATGCCTGGGTGGATGATTAATGCTTCTGTTTCTTGGTTTAAGAGAGAACAATGCGGCCTGACCCAGCATTTATCAAGCAGTGCCTGCAAAAGGGCATCAGACATCCCCAAAATAAATGGGATTATGGCCTTGCTGTTCCACTTTCAGATGCTCCCTCGTCTCTACACACGCTCAGGGATGGAGCAGGGTGAATTCTGAGTGAGAATTGGAGCAGTGATGAACCTTCTTGAGTCCCTTTCAGCTCCATCATTATGGACATCCCAGGTCGCCTTGGAAAATCCTTCCCCGATGATGCATCGGAGGAATCCGGTCGTTTATTGCACTGGGGTTTGGACATCTGAGAGAACTCGTTCTGCGTGGCTATTTTATTAAATCATTAAAAGACATTTCTTTAATAGCTGCAGAAATCTCTCTTTTTTCATGTGGCCAGGGCGGCTGCGCTGCTCCCACCTGGAAGCAGCGCAAATCCCCTCGCAGGTTCAAAGCCGTCTGGCTTCTAACGCACCGCCGGGAATTAGGAATAATTGAAAGGAGCGCGTTCAAAGGAGCCCGAGGAGCGGCAGAGCCGGCCCCGCGCCGTCCCTCCCGCCGAGCCCCCGACACCGGCACCGGCCGGGCCCCATGCTCCGCTCCCGGCAGCACCGCCGGGTCATTGATGGCAAAACCCCGGCGAGGGACAGCAAACCAGGGCGAGCACGGCCCCGAGATCCCGCAGCTTGTCCCGACACGACGCTGTTCGTGCGCGGAGATTAAAGCCTCCCGTTCGGCAGCGGGGAAATGCAAATGCTCTTTAAACAAGCTGTTAATTGTTAAACCACATTATTTAGGGGTAATAATCACTGGAACACCTTGTACGGCTGAAATGAGGCCGAGAGCTCCGGGGGCACGGGCTCCAGGAGGGCAGGATGTGTCTGTTTACGGGCTGTGGTGGATGCAAAGGAGTGGGAAGAGACGTGGGAACGGAGGGGGGAAAGGGAAATTGGGAAAGGGAGAAAGGAGAGGGTCCAGGGGAAGAGCTGTGGTGGCCACGGCTTGGGTGTCACAGGGATCCCGTGGAAAATGAGCCCCCGGGTGGAGAGGGAGACAGTGGGGTTGGAGAGGGAGGAGGTGGCTTTGGAGAGGCTCATCCTGCTGTGGGAAAGGCTGATCCCATTGGGAACCGGCCTGGCTGAAGGCATGGGGGCTGTGGCAGACCCCAGGGGTGTTCTCAGCCGGTTACCACCGTGTTCGGCCTTTGGGCTGTCGCTGCTCCAGGGCTTTGGTGTTCCCCGGGCCGGAGCCGAGCCGTGCCAGCGCTCACCTCCCCACCTGCCTGTAGGGAGGGCACCTTGGCAGGAGCTGCTCCCTGCCCATCCCTGCCCATCCCGCCCACCGGGGCTCAGCTGCCAAAGGTGTTTCCTCCCCACAAAGGGGAGGGAGCATTGCCCGGCCCAACGAGAAGGGACTCCCAACTCCACGCTGGGCTAAAAACGTGCAAAATACTCCAAAAGGGAGCTGTGACCCCGGCACCACAGCACCCGTGGGCACCTGCAGGGCCCTGTGTGGGGAACCCGTCCCAGAGCACCGGGATATTTTTTCCCCTGGGCTTGGGAAGACAGAGAACCCCCCGGGCAGAAAGCGGCTCCTTGAGAGAGCAGGGTTTCAACAACCAGGAACTCGTGTATATCTTGGATTTTAATCCAGTGCGGCTGGGGCCATGTGCAAGATGTAATTTAAACTCCAGCTCAGGGTCCAAATGTTCTCCAAGTGCGGAGGTTTTGGCACGGAGGTTTTGGTTTGGTCCCAGCTTTCATGGCAAATTGAATAATCATATGAGGGGGAGGAAAGAGAAAGAGCAAGAGGAAAAAAAAAAAAACCCAACAACTATCGACAGTTCTTCCAAAAGTGGAAAGAACCAAAACACATTTTGGCTTCCTCAGCCCTGGACTGGAGTTATTTCCCTCTAGATCTGGAACAGCCTTTCCAACAACCTTTTTCAATTTAGCTTTTTATTAAAATAAAGCCGTGCCCCGGCAGATCCGTGTGGAGCTGCCTCCTGCCACCGCCGTGCCCGGCTGTGCAGCTCCTGCTTGTGCTGCTGGCACCCCAACAAACATTCCCTTCCCTGCTCCGTGCTGCTGGCACCCCAACAAACATTCCCTTCCCTGCTCCTGAGGCCTCGGGGAGCGGCTGGCTGGGAAGCATGGGGAGAGCTCCCTGTGCACATATTTAAATCACCTACTGTTGTGCTAACTTTCTGGCCTTGCATATCTTTTAATTATTCCCATGTTTATAGTTTGCTGTGGCTTACAGGATTTTTTCCCCTCAAAT
This sequence comes from Anabacerthia variegaticeps, assembly GCA_035583185.1. Classification (NCBI taxonomy): domain Eukaryota; kingdom Metazoa; phylum Chordata; class Aves; order Passeriformes; family Furnariidae; genus Anabacerthia; species Anabacerthia variegaticeps. The sequence goes on along the minus strand of JAWWEW010000017.1, from coordinate 1,238,563 downwards.
GCATGTTTTCCTGACAATTAGCCCCGCTGGCTGTAAAGTGCAGATGAAGAGCTGGAGATGGAGACGAGCTCAGCCCCAAAATCCAAACCACCCTCCGTGCTGGGGTGGCCTTGGCCAACCCTGGCTCAGCACTGGGACCACTGTTAGCTCAGCCCTGTCCTAGCTCAGCACTGGGACCCTCCCTGGATCAGGATCAGGACCAGGACCAGGACCAGCCCTGGCTCATCCTCATTCCAGCTCAGCCCCATCCCAACTCAGCACCAGGACCAGTCCTAGCTCATCACCAGGACCAGCCCCAGCTAAGTTTCATCCCAGCTCAGCACTGAGACCAACCTTGGATCAGCACCAGGGCAAGTCCCAGATCAGCCTCATCCTGGCTCAGCACCAGAATCAGGCCTGGATCCTGGACCAGCCCTGGATAAGCCCTGGATAAGCTCTGGACTGGGACCCCCAGCCGGGCACAGCACTGTGGTGCAGCCAGAGGTTGGGAGCTGCCAGGATTTAGTGAGAAACCACGGGTGGGCAGCCATGGGGTGGCTGAGGGGTACAAATCCCGTGGGCTCATGCAGTCCCAGAGCCTCCCAACAGGCTCAGCTCAGACACTTGCTGATGAGTCAAACCAACTGCTGGATGTGTTGAACCACCTCTGGCTCTTCAGCCAAGGCTCACATGGACCTGCTCAGCCACGGCCATGTCCTGATGCCCCAGGGGATCCAGCCTGTCCCTGTGTGTGCCTGGTGGGGGGGGTTGTGTTTCTTGGCTGCATTGATGTCTGTAAGAGAGAAGCCACCCCTTGCTGTGCCCTTTTGGGGTGTGATGGCTCGAGTAGGAGGGGGACAGAGCCCGAGGGGACCCCTGAGCCCATCCTGATCTGGTGACGTTCAAACACCAAACATCCTCAGCCTCCCATTGCCTTGTTTGGAGCAGGACACATTCCCTGGGACCCCCCAGCCAAGCCCCACACACCCCGAGCTGGGCTGGGAGCCCTGGGAGCAGCTCCAGCTCACCCCACACAGCACCAGGCTGGGAGGTGGCCCCGGGCACGTCCCACGGCTCATGTGTGGGTTGGATTTTCCTCCTCACCCATTGAGGCAGCGGCAGGAGGGGAACCCCAGACCCTCCAGCCGACCTGCCATGGCTGGCACTGACTCATCCCTCATCCTGCTCCCTGCCCAGTGGGAAACTCCCGGGGCACACGTGTGAACACACAGGCTGGGAGGGGCCTTCCTGGGGCACACGTGTGGGCAGGATGCGGCCCTGCACCCCCAGACAGGTGTGCAAGGTGTGATCCTCCCCTGCTGCACCTCAGGAAACTCCTCTCCTAGTGATGGGATACAAAGGAATGGCTTCCCACTGCCAGAGGGCAGGGCTGGATGGGATATTGGGAAGAAATCCTTCCCTGGGAGGGTGGGCAGGCCCTGGCGCAGGGTGCCCAGAGAAGCTGTGGCTGCCCCATCCCTGGAAGTGTCCAAGGCCAGGCTGGACAGGGATTGGAGCAACCTCGGCTAGTGGGAGGTGTCCCTGCCCATGGCAGGGTTTGGAATGGGATGATCTTTAAGGTCTCTTCCCACCCAAATCATTCCAAGATCCTTCCCCAGCACACACCTGAGGCCAGAGGCATCCCAGTGTTAAACACCCACTTGTAAAGCTGCACTTCAGCCCCTCCACCCCTGCAGGGAGGAGGTTTGGGGTGCAGTGGGGTGTTAGGACCAGGTCCCAGCTCCCACAGTGCCCCCTCCGTCCCTGCACAGCATCTGGTCCCTCATTATCCAGCCCTTCCCTGGAATTAGGTGGGAGGTTGCTGTTAATCAGCTACAAACGATTAAGTCATTGGCCGAACTACTCTCCTGCTACTTTTGCAAGGAATTAGGCCTCTATAAAATCAAGCAGCATGAATCTTAGAGATTTACACGGTGCTTTTTTAACAGTTTTCAGTATATTTCAATAGTTAATAAAACTAAATGCTGCTTTGTGTAAAAGGTAATAGATTACAATCGGGTGTATTTTACTAGCACTCAGTGTGTTCATCTAACACCTCATACGTTCACGTTGGAATCTATGAAAAGCACTTTGTGGAGATTAAAAGCAGATTTATCACAGATGTGCCTCAACATTATGCTTGGCTTGAACCATTAGACTCCTGGAGTTTAAAGGTTAGACTTTAATGACTTCAAGGAAGTCGGTCGCTTTTTAAAGCTTTAAATAAGCAGCTTGGATAGTCCTGGCATTCCCAAACAGGGCCGACTGGTTACGGGCTGCTCCGGGGATACGGAGTTACCCCGGCAGTGTCTGCTCCGTGCAGGGCTTTGAAGCAGGCACAGCTCGGGAGTGTAACCCTCATGCAAATGAACAGTGAGTTATTTACTAGATGAAAGTGTTGCCTTGAAAACTTTGGTGGCTGAGCTTTGCTTCCAGGGCTGCACTCCCCACATCTGGGAAGGATGGCAGAGAGGAGCTGCAAGTTGTGCTGCCTGATTATAGAACCCTGGAATGGTTTGGGTGGGAAGGGAGCTTAAACCTTGTCCAGTTCCACCCTCTGCCACAGGCAGGGTTGCCTTCCACCAGCCCAGGTTGCTCCAAGCCCTGTCCACACTGCCCTTGGACACTCCCAGGGATCCAGGGGCAGCCACAGCTTCTCTGCCCAACCTGGGCCAGGGCCTGCCCACCCT
>JAWWEW010000017.1:1184541-1235794 GCA_035583185.1 Anabacerthia variegaticeps | reverse complement strand
CCCTGCCCTCTGGCAGTGGGAAGCCATTCCCTGTGTCCTGTCCCTCCATGCCTTGTCCCCAGTCCCTCTGCAGCTCTCCTGGAGCCCCTTTCGGCACTGGAAGGGGCTCTCAGGTCTTGGATCTGGGTGCAGTATCTCCCTGGTACCCGCAGGTGCAGAATCAGGAAGATGCTTCTATAACAAGACACCACCAAGCAAAGCAGAACAAAGTTTCTGCAGGTTTGTTTTTTTTTTTTCTCCTCCAAGTGCTGCACAGCCCATAAATAGTGTTAAAATACAAGCAGAATCTTCTCCTCTGTGCTCTCTTCCTTCGGCAGCAGCCGGCTCGCCGCTCTCCGGAGTTTGTTTGTTGCCCTCGGAGACACGGCTGACAAGCATCACAAGCTTTGAAAGTCAATTGCTCACTGGAGTTGAAAATGTGTTTTCAGGTATCTGGCTGATAGGTCCTCCTCGAGGAGGATGTGGCTGGAATGCCAAGTGAGGCGCTGCCGGATCCGGCCCCTCGGGCAGCGGGAAGGGGAGATTGCTCTGCTCCATGTGATAAAACGCTGCGGCTCCGAATGACCACAGCATCTGCAAAGTCCTTGTTCACTGAGGTGATAAAGGTGGAACAGCTTATATTTAAAAGCGCTATAAACTTTTGGCTCCTCGAGGAATGATTTTGGATGAAAATGGATCATAAAGTCACAGAATCCTGGAATGGTAGGGGTTGAAAGAGACCTTGTACGTCATCCAGTCCACCCCCTGCCATGGACAGGGACACCTTCCACCAGCCCAGGTTGCTCCAAGCCCCGTCCAGCCTGGCCTTGGACACTTCCAGGGATCCAGGGGCAGCCACAGCTTCCCTGGGCAACTCGTTCCACCAGCAAAGTCAGAGCATCTCCTACAGTGGGACACAGACTGGGCTGTGAGAGAACCAGGAGTGATGGAAGTCAAGCCAACAAAAGGATTCAGCTTTCCTGGGGATGGTGATGGAACCCCTGGCCCTGCCCTGATACCATCCCTTAGCATTGGCATTGGGAGTCCAGTGGTGTTGTAAGTCCAGTGGTATCCAGAGGTGTCGTGGTGCTTGGAGGAGACACCAGGATGAGCTCTATCACCTCTCAAGGGGATGCAACCCCAGGCTCTGGGGGCTTGGCTGAAGCTGGTTGTGATGTTCCAGACCCCCTGTGCCTCTCTGTGCGGTGTTTGCAGGGCTGAGCCTGGGTCACCATCCCCTCCCACCTCTGAGCCTGGGTCACCATCCCCTCCCACCTCTCCCTCAGTGCTGGGGGAATATTGCAGCAAACCAGCCGTGCGTGTTTGATGTGGTTTAAATTAACCTCGATTGCTGTCTAATATTTTAAAAAGACACTTTTTATAACATGCGGGAATAATGTAGGAGAACTAATGTTCCCTCATGAAATGCCTTTCAGAATAATGATAAAAGTGCACTTTAATCTGCTGTGAGAAGTCTCCGTGAGGGAGAGACGTCACACGGACAGGTGGAATCGTGGAATAAATACAATAATTAATGAGAAGGAAGAATTTGCATCTTCTGACTTTTCCACAACACCTGCTCTTCTTTTTTTTTTTTTTTTTTTTTTTCCAAGCAGCTTTATTTTGTTTCCTGAGGGTCAGGAGGACCTGGGGATTCAGGATTCTGGCCGCTATTAAGTTACACTTTCAAAGACGATAAAATGTCAGGGAAGCAGCGCATGGGAACTAAGTGCTCCATTAAGTTTTCCCTATGAAATTAAGCACCTTTATTGCCTTAAATGAGAGTTACAGCCTAATGACAGACCGATGCAAATCTCCATCAGCATCCCTGAGCCAAGGGCTGGTTCCCACCGTGGAGGGCAGGGAGGTGCTGCTGGAACAAGGCACAGGGAATGGTCCTGGTCCTTCCCTGCCCAGTGCTACATTCTGGTGGGAAGGAGCCCAGTCCTGTGGGAACAGGGAAATAACAGGGAATAACAGGGAACAGGGAAGAGGTGTGGGGCAGGAGGGGGTTTGGGTGCTGGCTGCTCCATGGGGCAGCATTGTGATGCCTGGTTGGAGTGCCAAATCCTGCTCCTGTGGCCCCATCCCAGCTTCCCACAGAGCCTTCACTGACCTGGATGGCTCCCACCTCACCCCACAGGCAGTGGCTGCTACTGACACTGCCAGCAAGCTGTGCCCACACTGGGGTCACCCCCAAACACCACCATCACCCCCAAATATCACCATCACCCCCAAACACCCGCATCCCAGGAATGGTGTTGGGGAGCAGGGATGGAGGTGGCAGCAGAGACAACCCCAGTCTCTGCTGCCAGAGAAGTGCTGATGATGCTCCCACTTTCCTGTGTCATTCCCCCTCATCTCCCCCACTTACACGCTCAATTTATAGGGATTTTGTGTCTTATTCCAGTGCTGAGTGTGGGATGAGCTCTCCTGTTTGCCACATGTTTTGCTGGATTGTCACACATCAAACAGGGACCCAAGGGAGCTGTAGTTCACATCCATTTCCCTGGTGCTGGTGGTGAGCCAGGAGTGGAGGGTGGAAGGAATGCAGGGAAACCCCTTCCCACATCCCAGCCACACCAGCAGTGAGCCCACAGACCCCACAGAGCTCCGTGCCTGGCTGGGAGCTCCCGTGGGGAATGAGGACCATTTCTATGCCAACATCATTCCCCAGTTCGTGGCTGTCACACACCTTGTCCCTGTAGTTCCTGCTGTTGTTAAGGTCTCTATTACCAGACTATCCAGGCATGAATCTGCTGGAAGCTCCTGAGCATGGGATGAAGACCTAGAGCTGCATTTCTCAGGTGGCTCTTGTAGGATAGGGTGTGATGCTGTGCTCTCCTCCGTGAGCTTTCCCACATGTGTTTTCCATTGTGGTGGCAGGAAGAGGACACTTGCCATGGGAGCTGCTGTGTCTGCAGCCTCCAAAGTGTCCACAGGTGTCCATTTCCATGGGGCAGAGGTGGTTTAAGAGGAGCAGAAGGATGACAGGAGACACAACTGGTCCTGTGGGTCTGGCAGGAGAGAGGGGAAGGGGACAGGGGTTGGGACACAGCCAGGCCAGAGGATGCAGGTTGGTGTTTGCTTTCCCACAGGGAGGGACCGGGGTGGGGATGGGACCTTTCACAGGCCCCCAGGATGAGCATCCCTGGACCGAGGATCCCACCAAGGGTCCCACCTCTTCCTGTGAGCCCCCACCAGGCAGAGGGTCCTTCCAGTGAGACAGAGGGATGTGGGATCCAGGATGGGGCTGGGGGTAGGAAGGAGGGTCCCAGGTCCTGAGCAGGGGTCCCAAGCCCCAGGAAGGGGTTCCAGATCTCAGGGTCCCCATGGAGGTGGGGATCCCCAGTCCCAGGCAGGAGTTCCAGGTCTCAGTTAGGGGTTTCAGTGTGGCTTTCCCAGTGCACAGGAGCCCACGGGCAGCATAAACCCCACGTGGAGCAGAGCCCAGCGTGGCCCTGAGGGAGCCAGAGGCGTCGGCCGATGCTCACTAAGTGTTTCGTTAACTCACCGGGTTATAAAAAACAGGAGAAAAAGTGAACAATAAAAAAGGAGAGTTTTCCTTGGCGATGCTGCCGGGAAGTGCTGACAAAGCTGCTCCTGACAAAGCCCAGCGGGAGGGGGGAACTGTCTCTTTGCTCTGCCTGTCTCCCGCTGAACAAGGATCACTTTTAATGGGCTGAATACATACAACACACAGCTGACAACAAAGATGTTCGACTAACCTAACACGAGAGGGAAACAGCAACAGCACACAGTGAGTAATTAGAATCTAATTAATTTGCATTTCACAAGAGAGGCAGAGATGTCAGAGGGAAAAAAAAATATTCCCCGAGATTAAAGGGCTGCTGGAGGAGAGCGAGGGGGTGAGCTGGAACACTCCCAGCGCCAGGACCGACACGCAGAGCCGGTCGGGATGGGCAGGATTAAACGGGAGCAGGTGGGAAGATGACAGGTCTGGGAGCTGCGGCCAACAAAGGTGTCTGCGGGTCAGCAGAGCCGCGCTGAAAATATCCCAACTGCAACTTTTCCTGGGGAACAGCATCCCTGCCTTGGCAGGAGCCTTCCCCCTGCTGCTCCGCGGCTCTGCCAGAGGAAATGAAGGGAAAAAAAGACAAAAGGTGACGGTGTGGGGAGAGGATCCAGCCCGGGAGCTGCGGGGAAGGCGGCAGACGTGGCACAGAGCTCGGCACGGCCACACCGGCCGCGACCCTCTCGCCCGGGCAGCTCCTTCCCCAAATCAGTGCTTGCAATATGTTAATCTATATGTTCAACACCCGATTTCCTAACGCTGGCTGTTCCCGCGAGGCAAAGCATCCCGGATCTACATAACATCAAGGGAAGATTTACAGCTTGTTTCCATAATGATGACACCAGGCAGAGGACTGTGCTGTCAGAGATGCTGGCGCAGCCACACGAGCCCTGGGGAAGAAAAACAACCCTCATCCCCTGTAGTGCTACGTGATTATAATCCCTGCCGGCAGCCCTGCCTGCACCCCTGCCCTCCCACCCCATGGCTCTGCTCCCTCGTGGGAGTGGGTGTGAAGGACGGGGAGAACAGAGGGAAATGTGGCCGGTCACATTCCAATAGCCCCAGCACGGGCTGCAGGGAGTTCCCTGCCCAGGGAACCAGAGGAGGGTTTGGGGATGAGGGTCTGCTGACCTTCCCCCCACATAGGAAGTTCCTCTGGATTTCATGGACCCCTGGAACGGTTTGGGTGGGAAGGGAACTTACAGCCCATCCACTCCCATCCCCTGCCATGGGCAGGGACACTTTCCACTAGCCCAGGTTGCTCCAAGTCCTCTCCAACCTGGCCTTGGAAGAATTCCTTCCCAATATCCCATCTAACCCTGCCCTCTGGCAGTGGGAAGCCATTCCCTGTGTCCTGTCCCTCTGTGCCTTGTCCCAAGCCCCTCTCCAGCTCTCTTGGAGCCCCTTTAGGCGCTGGAGCCTTCTCTTTTCCAGTCTGGACACCCCCAGCTCCCTCACATCATGGGGATTTTGGGGAAGGAGGAGCAGGTGCTGGTTCACGCATTCCCTGGTCTGGGCCAGGATAACCCCTCCAAGTCAGGGATCCTTCCACCCCAACACAGGTGCTTTCAAACCCATTTCTCTCTTTGCTGTTGCTGTCACAAGGCCCACGTCCCATGCTGAGGAGGAACATCTGGCACATCTGCACATGGGGTAGTTGGTGACACGGGGCTGGACCTCTGCTCCTTGCACCCACCACCAGAACCAGGGAGGCAGGAGCAGGAGATGCAAACAAAACCCAAATGCAACCAAAATCGGATGCAAACAAAACCCAAATGCAAAACCTTGTGCAGGCAGCCGGGGCTGGGGTGGCTGGACGGGGGCAGAGCGTGGAGGGGGGTCCCCAGCCCAGCCCTCCACCCAGAGCAGCGGTGCCAGGCCCCAGGAAGCAGCTGGAGAGGATGCAAATGAGGGGAATCACCCCAGAGAGCAGCTCTGGGGTCAGGGTGCTGAGAGGGCAGGGAGGGGAAGCCCCAGGAAGGGAGAGGGGAAGGGGCAGGTCTTCAAACCCAGCCTCGTCTTCCTTCCCATAGCGAGGGCATCCAGCTCTCAGCACCCCTCCTGCCCCACCGTGGGGGCATTCCAGCTGCTCCAAGCTTGTCTTCCCTTTTCTTCCAACAATGCCTTGCCCTCCAATTTCAGCTTGTGTTTGCAGCACCAAATCAGCTCTGTAAACACGCTGAGGGGGGATTTATTTTTTCTTGAAAGCAAAATAACTAAACAGCACATCAGAGGGAAGGCATTTAACTCAGTCGGCTCCTTCCCTTTGTTGGGAATCAAAGTGATCATTATTTGAGCAGGTTTCTTCCCGGCAACGCACCACAGCAGTGGGAAATGTGCTGCAAACGGTGTTTGAGTTACGTCAGCTCACAAAGAGACAAGGTTTTGGGTACTTGGGGTGAGTGGATAAGGCTCCTGCTTTAGCTGCAATTCCCACGTCCCAGCGGAATTGCCGCACAGCTGGCTGGGTGCAGTGGGGATGCACATCCCCTGCTCAGGGTCCCCTGGGGAGGGATGCTGAGCCCGGGGATGTCCCACCCAGGCAGCGCAGCATCCCCAGCAGCACAGCTCTGCCCATTTGTAAGGCTCCATTCTTTCTTTCCTCCTCAGGCAAAATAAACCAACCCCAACCCCAACCCCTCCCACTGAAGCCAAAGCTGTTCAGCACACAAACACACACTCTGCCCTATCTGGAGTCCCTGGGCACTGAGCCACAGGGAGCCAGCCCATAATTCTCAGTGTGAGCACTGAGCAGCCTTGCCACAATGTGATGAGGTCGTGAGTCATGCAACCACTGAAACCATCTAACCAGGGCCTGGATCACTCACAGGCTGGGAAAGGAACACACAGGCACTTAGGGTTTGGGGAAACTCTTTTCCCTGAGGAGAGCTGAAAGCTGGCGGGATCCCTGGCTCAGCAAAGCCAAGGCACGGAGCCTCCTGCCCTGAGGTGCCCGGTCCCTCCTGCTCCAGGGGCACCAGGGGGGCTGCAGGGGGGCAGTGCTCCCTCACCAGCCCCTGCAAACAGCAAATACATCCCCCTCCCTGGAAAAAAGGGCAGATACATCTCTTGGGAGCGTCACGTTCCAAAAAACCTGTGGGTGTGGCTCTTGGGGACAGGGTTTAGGGGTGGGCAGCGGTGCTGGGGCAATGGTTGGGCTCAATGGTCTTGGAGGGCTTTTCCAACTTTAACCATTCCGTGATTTAGCAGGGTGTGGGCTTAGAGTGGGTTTGCAGCGATGCTTTGCTGGTGGCTCCCACCTAGGGAAGGTGAGCTGGGGACAGGCTCGAGCCATGCAAACCCTGATGTGACACAACCCTGGGCAGCGTGTCCTGGGGAAGGTGAATGGTCAGGCATCACCCCCAGGATGTGCCACGCTCCAAACCAGCTCCCCAGAACACTGTCATTGCCGGCAGCTGGAAAACACGCCGGAGAAATCCCACTGCCAGTCCTGGCCCAATTACAGCCCCGTCCTTCAGGGACGTTTGCAAACAAACCAAAGAAGGTGAAAGATTGATAGATTGATGCCGGGCTCTCCTGACAGCACGAGCCCGGCTGTGATCCATCCCCTCCTCTGGGATCCAGGGCTGATATAATTCATTGTTCCCATCTCACTTGTCACCGTTCTGCTCCGGAGCAATCAGGGCTGAGAACTCGGGGAAGTTCCCAACCCGCCGCTGTGATTCGCCGGCAGATTTGTCACTTCACTAAAGACCCAAATTACACCCGTTTAGGAAGCAGAGCCGCTGCTCGAACCTGCACGAGCTGCTGCTGCCGGGATTAGGGATTCACGGCGGTAATTATGTTAATGTTGATGTGCAGACGGATAACTGGCAGCAAGAAGTTGTGCTGAAATGTCTATTTATAGTTCAGGGGGAAAAAAAATAAACCTCGCCATCTTCAGGCAAACATATGGGCTCTGTGGCAGACAAATTCAGTGGGAGAGGAAGGGAAAAGAGGAAAAGGAATGGCAGTGAGGCAGGGCCTGGGAGCTGGTGCCTGCTCAGCTGATCCCAGGGATGGCAGTGGGTGCGTTTGGGGCTGGGCACCTCGGGGGTACCCTGTGCCTTGAGGGGTGGGCTGAGCATCCTGCCCCAAGCTCAGCTTGCCAGCCAGCCTTGCTCTGCCCCAAACCAGCCCCTGGGATGTGGCAAGGCGTCTGGGAGTAGGGAGCTCATGTGGAGGGCGCTGGCATGGCGTGGAGCTCCAGGGCACCCTGTGCCCGTGGACACCTTGATCATCCCTACAGAAAGGGGATGTGGCAGCCTGAGGGGAGGGTCCCGACCCACTGGGCTTCCCCACAGTTCATGGGGAGGGTGTTGGGATGTCCTGGAGTCCACTCAATCCACTGGCATTATAATCACCCCCTGAGCAGAAGGTCACCAACCCTCGGGCTGCCCCAAGGCCACGAGCCCTTCTCTGAGCATCCCCAAGCTCCAGCAGACACCTCTTGTGCCAGGCAGTGCCTCCATCCCATGAGGAAAACCAGAGGAGCTGCCCGAGGGTCAGCAGTGCCCCTGCTGTGTTACAGATACCCCCAAAATCCAGCCCTGGCACAGGTGATCCTGCACCCAGCTCCCAGCAGGATGCAAGATTTAAATTTGGAGCTGTGTGCTAAATTCCACGGGCTGTCAGTCAACTCGGGGAGGTGTTTGGAGCAGACAGATTTATACAAACACTCCCAGCTCAGCAGACCCAGCGCGGTGTCTTTTATACCGGGCGAGGAGGGAATAAATCACCGCTCCCTTCCCCCCCTCCCACCGCGCGGAAATTTCTCCCAGACCTCTTTCAAACAGAATCACAGAGATTTTTATTTACTGTGGAATAAAAACAAAAGCCCCAAAGCACCAGGGGATTGTGCCTGGCCATGAGTGACGGGCCACCCCGGCAGGCTCTGCAAGGAGGAGGGAGCCACTGGGAGCATCCCTCCTCCAGCACGGCTCAGCACACCAATCCAGCCCTGCAGCACTACGGAATCCGGGAATGGTTGGGTTGGAAGGGATATTAAAGCTCATCTTGTTCCACCCCCTGCCAGGGGCAGGGACACCTTCCATTAGCCCAGGGTGCTCCAAGCCCCGTCCAGCCTGGCCTTGGACACTCCCAGGGATCCAGGGGCAGCCACAGCTTCTCTGGGCACCCTGTGCCAGGGAGCAATTCCTTCCACATATTTCACCATATTGATCCCTCCTTCCAACACAAACCCTGTTAGGACTGGAAAATTGCTGAGCTCCCAGAGCAGCTTCACTGCCAGCGAGGATTTGTGGTGTTCAATAAATATTATTAGGAAAGGGAAAGATAATAATTATGTCAATTACAGGATGGGTAATTGGGCCTGCAGAAGAAAAGTGCTTTTCTCCCTAATTGCTGGGGCCATGTGCCTGTGATTGCAAGGATCGGTTCCAAAAATAAAAGGCCGGCTATCAAGTGGGAAAAGCACTTTTGTTTCCCTAATGGCACATTGGAGAGCTCTGTCGGGAAGAGCTGGGCTGGCCTGCAGGGATGTAAGAGCACCACTCGGTCCACCCATGGTGCTCAGCACAGGCCTCGTGTGGAGGGAGAACGATTTCCAGAACTGGGGAGAGAGGGGATTCCAGCATGGAGCTGCTCTGGGAGCCACAGGGCACAGGGAGCTCCGTGCCCTCCACAGACCTGGGACCAGTCCCTGGCTCGGCAAATGTTCCCTGGGGAGAGGGAACCACCAACCCCCCTGAATTAAACCCTCCTGAAGATCCAACAGGAGCTTCTTGGGGACTTCCCCACCCAGGCATCAAACCTGTCTTCCTCCTGCTGCCAACCCCTTTCCCAACCACCAAATCAGCACTGAAATATGTATTTTGATTTAGCATATTCCCATATTCTGGAAATGTATAATGAACAACAGTCCAGTTACAAGCCCTGAAGGTCTGGAGGGCAGGAGGGAGGAGAGGGAGAAGAGCTGGTCCTGGCTGTAAGCAAAACATGCATATTCATTTAGAACAGGAGTTAAAAAAAAAATATTAATTTTAATTTGATTTCGGCTGCCTCGGGGCCGCTGTGCCATATGCACAGACAAGTTATGCAGAATTCCTGCATGGCAATGTGCTTGCTGGCTCCTCCGTGTTTGTCACCCCAACCAGAAAAATCTGCCGAGCTCTTCCCTTCCTGGGAGGTTGTCCTGGGAGAGGGGACACTGCAGGACAGCCCCGGCTCCCCCAGAGAGGGGACAGAGCCCTGTTTGTCCCCCAGGCTGAGGCAAGCCTGGCAGCTGGCACTGGGCAGGCAGGAAGGGGGCAGGTGACCCTCAGAGCTCCTCCTTCTCCCACTGCCAGGCTGGTTCCCTGCCAACACTCCCTGACACTCTCCAGCGTGGAGATGCTGTTCTGACTCATAGCTCTGGACACTCCTCCACTGGGAGATCCCACATCCCTGGGAAAGCTCAAGGCCAGGTTGGATGGGGCTTAGAACAACCTGGTCTCATGGAAGATGTCCCTGCTCATGGCAGGGATCAGACTAAATGACCTCTAAATATCCCTTTCAACCCAAGCCATGCCAGGGTTCTATAGTTCCTAGTGTTCCTCTTGGATAGCAGCTCCCACCCAGGTGTCCCAGAGAGATTTCCAGGCTGCATCCAATATCCCAGGCATAAAACCTTCACAATGAAGCTCAGCAATAGGAGCAAAATCAGGACCATGCCCAGAGCTCTGGCTCTGCACTCCCAGCAGGGATGGGATAAGAGGGAATGGCCTCAAGTTGTGCCAGGACAAATTTACATTGGATATTGGGAAAGTTTCTTCCCTGAAAGGGCTGTCCAGCCCTGGCATAGCTGCCCAGGGCAGTGGTGGAGTCCCCATCCCTGGAGGGATTTCAGTGCCATGTGGATGTGGCACTTGGGGATATGGGGTAGTGGTGGCTGTGGCCGTGCTGGGGAACAGTTGGACTCGATGGTCTTGGAGGGTTTTTCCAGCACTGATGGTTCTGTGTTTCTAGGATGGGACCTCCCAGCTCCCCCCCAGCACTGCCTGGAGCAGCATTCCCATCCAGCTTGCTCAGCTGGATGGGAATGCTTCTGGCACTTCCAGCCCAAACCACCACAAGGGTCACAGTGTGAGAAGGTCTGGGAATGGTCCCACAGCGTGGGCTGCAGCAGGGTCTGAACACAAAGACCCCACACCCAGACACCCTGCTGGTTTCCACCAGTTCTGCTAAATATCTACAAAAACCAAGCTCTGAAGAGATTCAACCACAATCCCAGCAGGAAACCAGGGACAAAGCAAAGCCCCCAGCACCCGTGTCCTTGGCTGGTGCTTCATCCTCTGAACCACCCACCTCCTCCAAACCCAGTGTTTTGAGCCATGTCCAGAAGCCAAAGGTCTCTCCCAGCCTTTTGAATCCAACACGTCAGGATGTGTTACCCTAACCACCCGTTTTTTCTTGCATAATTTACATTATTTATGGCCATGATCTCCTAATTGTCCCAGTTATCTGATAAGTGGAGGGGGGAAAGGGCGGGTCAGGGAATTCTTGGCAGAGCACTGCTGTGCTGGGCATCAGATGCTGCTTTTGAAAGTCTTCCCAGTGGGAGATGATAATGGTCTGAGTCTTATCCCTCAGCCCTGGGGAGACTCCAGGGAACTGGGAACACCCTTGGATTCACTGTAATGAGAATTTCTAGGATGGAGATTGCAAAGATGTCCCTGATCCATGGATCAGGCTCTTCCATTATCCCCTTTGTAGACTATTACCATGTAGAATTGAACAAGCATGGAAAAAATAGACCTTTAATCTTCTCCTGAGATTCTCTTTAGCCCTGACATTACTGCTCATGCCAGTGTCATCCTCAGAGCTCCAGCAGCACTCTCTGGTACAAATACAGGGCTATTTGAACTGAAAGGAGGGCAGTTTAGATGGGATATTGGGAAGAAATTGTTCCCTGGGAGGGTGGGCAGGCCCTGGCACAGGGTGCCCAGAGAAGCTGTGGCTGCCCCTGGATCCCTGGAAGTGTCCAAGGCCAGGCTGGACAGGGCTTGGAGCAACCTGGGCTGGTGGAAGGTGTCCCTGCCCATGGCAGGGGGTGGAAAAATGCAAACCATTCCAACCTAAACCATTCCAGGATTCCATGATTCTGTTCTGAGCACAAATCTCACATTTCCTGCTCTGGGGGATGGTGGGCAGGAAAAGCACAGGGAGCATTTGCTGCTGGGGGCCACGTGTCTGGGAGGACATCAGTGCAGGGGCAAAACTTAGGGGAGACCAGGGTGGGTTTGGTCCTTGGGAGATGGACTGGGACGACCCCGGGATAAGCACAGGCCCCACGGATCCCCTTGGTGAGCACAGTCCACCATGGGGCCAGGGGACACTTTGCTTGCTCACTGCACTCCCCTCGGCAGACAATGCCCTCATTGTATTCAAATCTGATTCATTTCATCTAGAGGATAAAATTAGAAAATCAGCCTAATTCCCAGGAGCCTTGTTAAATCAATACAACATACATCAAGCAGGCAAGGCACAATGCAAGGCTGAGATAAAATTAGAATGAGTCCCCCTGGGTGGGTTGATATCAGCTCTACATTTCGGAATTGGCAGGCACTTTTGCATAATTTATCAATTACAAACAATTTAATTTATCCAGAATAATGAGTTGCGGGGCAGCTTTTGATGAGTTAAATGACATGGCGGGGGGTGATGGTCGTGGTGGACTTGGAGGAGAAACCACCCAAAATCAAGGTATCCCAGAGGCAGGGGAGAGCAGGGGACCATGGAGCGGACCCTGGGGTGGAGTGTGGATGCTGCAGCGGAGATGACTCTGCTGTAGGTGAAGACACAGATGGGACACAAGGCAAGGAACGCCAGAAAGAGATCCAAGGCTTCCCCACCAGCAGCCTGGAGCCAAGAGTTCCGAGCACTCCCAGCACTATCTCGCTGGCCCAGCAAGGGAAACACAAAAAGGTTAAGGGTAGGTTATTTGAAAGAACAAAAGTGATAAAAATCAAAAGCCTTTCTGCTGCTGAGAGGAGTCTTTAGAAGGTTCTGAAGCATTTCCTTCCTGCAGCCCTCTTTTGTTCCTCTGCCCATTGCCCCGGCGGGGCTGAGGGCTCCTCCGGGCTCCTCCGGCCGCAGCCCCGCTCCGTTCTCACCGAGAACAATAGGGATGGCTCTGGGAGAGGGCAGCTGGAGCTGCACGCCAGGATGACACCCCTTGGAAATGCCTTCTTCCCTCCCTATTCCCCCCTCCCCGGCGGAGCACCGGGATCCTGCTCACTTGCTTTCATGCTGCCTCACACAGATATTAAAGCCAAGAAGTTAAGTGGTGCATAATTATGGCATTGTAGTTGCTAATTATAATCCCACAATGAAATCAGGGCTGTGCAGGGACGGCCACAAAGACCTGATGGTTTGGAGCAGGCTCATTCCTGAAACCTTGGAATTTCTCGTTAAAGCCATGAGAACTTGCAAGGAAGATTCAGGCAAAGGGAGAGGCGGAAAAAACACCCCCAGCCTCTTTAACCTCCTGCCGGTCCATGTGCCCAGGGAGTCACTTCCAGAGCCTTTGATGAGATAAATGTTATGGACCTGGGGTGTGGAACCCATGGAGCGTCCAGGCACAGCCCACGGAGCGTCCAGGCACAGCTGAGCCATCTCTGGGTGCAGATCCACCCTCTCCAGGCTCTCCAGCCTGGCTCCATCCCTATCTGTTTCTACCCTCTCCAGAGCAGCCTAATAGCTCTGTCCGCTTTCTGTGGCGGGAGTTGATTTATTAGGTAATTTGTTTCTCCTCGGCGGTGCCGGCCCGCGTGTCATCCGTGTAATGGGATGATGGAAGTGCCGGCGCAGACACCGGGCACCGAAACCGCCGCAAATGGGACCCGTCGAAACTCGAGGGCCCAAAATCGATTCAGCGCAATTTTTGTGCTTCTGGCTTTGCTGGGAAAAGAGAGAGCAAAAATATAAAAATGACAGTGGGTCGCTGGGGCCTGGCTCCTGCGGGAAGCTGGGAGGGTGGAGGGAACTGGGATGCTGCCCCTCTACCCAAATCCAGAGGGACCCCAGCCCAGGTTCTACACCAGCCTATTCAGGCTCTCCTCAGCTTACAGGATCCTGGGAACTGTGTGTGCACATGGCCAGGGACCCAGCTTAAGGAAACCCAAATTCCTGATGACTTCATGGATGTTCCACGCTTTGCAGTGGGAGTTTGGTGCCTGTGTCACCCAGTGTGGCTGGGGGAGAGGCGAGGGGTGGGAGGGATGGGAGGGGTGGGAGGGATGAGGGACATGGGAAGGGGGTGTGCAGCACGGGCAGGGCACGGGGAATCTGCGGCTCCTTCCCACGGATGTTCCCCCTGTGCCCAGCTCAGCCTCATCCACTCCCCGCAGTGTCAGCAGCGGGTTACTGGCACTAAATGGGGCGCTGGTTAAAGCCCGGGCTGGAAAGCACAGCGTGCTCTAATTCACGCTGGAATTTCTATTTATTAAGGTAATTAACCCACTCAGGGAGCTGTGCTGGGAGCAGTGCGAGGGAATCACCGCTCCGGGGAGCAGAGCCAGGGCCAGGAGCCTGCGGAGGAGCGGGATCAGGGGGGATGCAGCCTCCAGCCCCCTTCTCTAACCCCCCAGTCTGCCCCAGTGCCTCTGCTGGTGGACTGGGGTACCCAACCGGAGCAGCAGCCGAGGGGAGAGAGCTGCCATCCCGCCTCTCCGCCAGGGATTGCGGCAGCCTTGGGCACAGCAACAGGGGCGCAGACACCTCGGGAAGCTGCGGCGGGGCCGGGGCGTCGGGCTGCACCCAGGATCTCCCACACTGATAACCATCGGCTCCGGGCGGGGCCGGCAGGAGCAGCTCCGAGGGGATTAGCAGGGATGTGCCGCTGGATCCGCGCTGCGCGGAGCTCGCCCGCCCCTGGCAGGCCGGGTTGGTTTTCGGGAGCTTGGGATGGGATGTACGATAGGGATCTGCCGCAGCCCTCGATGAGGCACCGGGCACGCCCTGCCCGGGAACGGCCCCGCTCCTCCATTCTCAGCTCCCCCAGACGAGGCACCGGAGGCTGGAACAGCCCGAGGGTCGCTCTGGATGCCCCTGACCCCAGACCCAACCCGGGATAACACAGGATAAGCCCAGGAGACCGGTTTCATAGAATCATGGAATGGCTGGGGTGAGAAGGGACCACCCCTGCCATGGGCAGGGACACCTTCCACCAGCCCAGGTTGCTCCAAGCCCCATCCAACCTGGCCTTGGACACTTCCAGGGCTCCAGGGGCAGCCACAGCTTCTCTGGGCACCCTGTGCCAGGGCTGCCCACCCTCCCACGGAATAATTCCTTCCAATATCCCATCTAACCCTGCCCTCTGACAATGGGAAGCCGTTCCCTGTGTCCTGTCCCTCCATGCCTTGTCCCAAATCTCTCTCCAGCTCTCCTGGAGCCCCTTTAGGCACGGGTTTGACTCTCAGCTCTCCAAGCAGCAGCACCAGGGAAGGATGAGCTGGCACACATGGAAAAAAAAAAACCCTAATGAAGCCAACCAGAAGAACCCAGCGCTAATGAGCAGCTGGAAATCAGCAGCCAAAACCTGTTTTGGCTCAGGGTTGCCGCCCCGACGTGCCAGGCGAGGCCGGGAGCTCCGGGGGAGGCGGAGGATGCCCCGAGGGCGCTTCGGAGATGAAACGGGGTTTTGTAAATCCGCGTCTGCACCCAGGGCTGCAGAAGGGCTGGTCGGGGCCAGGGGGGAGCACCCAGCACCCTGAGTCACCTGCTCCTCCAAAGGGTGCCCGAAACCCGCCCGCCGCCCTTGGCTGCCCGGCCCGACGCAGCTTTACACACCCGAAAAACACCAGGGAAGCAAAAGGGAAAGTAAAATCTGATTTCAGCATTTTCTGTGCCTCGTCTCCCCCCCCCCCCTTTTAATTCCTTGTTATTATTTTTATTAGCCTCGCTGCTTTGGCTGCGGGGCCTTTCGGAGAGAATGGAGTGTCGCGTGGGTGTTACCGGCTGCTGGCGCTTTCCCCGGCTTCAGAAAGAAATGCCAATTACTAATTTCATGGAGATAAGCCATTCCGAAGGAGGGGAGAAAAAAATAAGGGGCAAAAAAAAAAAAGAAAAAAGGAGGAAAAGAAAATCTCCCAGCTTTGAAATGCGAAAGGCGCCTGCATTCATTCATTTATTTATTTATATCCACATCAGGAACACTGGGATTGCTCAGTTCAGTCCCCAGACAGAGGGATTGGGAGCAGCACCCGAGGGGCATCTCTGGAAGACGGAGTTAAGATATATAACTCTATATGTTGGAGTTGTGTGTCTATACGTTCACATGCACACGTGAGCTTGTGTCAGTGTGGCTCCTGCATCCAGCTGGATGTGGTTCCCAAATCTGTGAGCCCCGGGGCTGGTGTGAGGCTGCCAAGGCCCCTCAGCCTTGTCTCTGGTATCCCACAGCATCCCACCATCACCAGCACGAGGCAATGCCCATCCCAGCTCCTGCCTCCCATCCGGCTCCCACAGCCCTGTAAACACCGAGGGCAAGGGCTGGGGAGGGAAAATAATGGTGCCCGGAATTAATCTGGGTGTAGTTTGCATTTTTATTGCTCCAGCCTCAGATTCCAGCCTACAGAAAGGTTTCAAAAAGGATTAGATGCCATAAAACCTTTAATAATCCTCCCACATCTTTCGTTTAATTATTGTTTTTACACATGCAGAGCCAACATGCCTGTAGCGAGCAATCAACGATCACATGCCACTCCTCCTGCTTTTCTGCTCTCCCAAGTGTCTCCGGCGGGATTAACCAGCGCCCGGCTTTCCACGGCTCACCCCTGCCACGGCTGGGAGCTCTGCTCCTTCCCAAAAACACTCCTCCCCCGAAACACAGCCCTATATAAGCTCATCCCGGCGGCAGGAGTGGAGGCAGCCGCTGGGGAGGGGATGGGGATGTGCTCCATGGTGGGAGCTGGGACCGGGGCTGAGGGGGGCACACACACACTCGGTGTAATCATCGGAGCCGCTGAAATCACTCTTGGCTGGGAAATACAAAAAAATCCTCGTCTCCAGTTATAAACCGCCTGCTTGGAAGGAACATTTTGTCGCTAATTTGGTGCCATCAAAGTTGTTGCTGTTTGAGGGGGGAAAAACATCAGACCTTTTAATCATTTCTTTTCACCTCAACAGCTTCTCCTTGAGCCGAGCAGCCGTGGAGAGGTTTCATCTGTGAGAAAGGAAAATCACATGAAATGTAAAACACATCCCAAGCTCTTGCTTGGGAATATTTTAGAGGCCCCATTATTCACAATAAACTATTTCAAAGCACCTGTCACCCTGCTGAGAGTGGCTCTGCACCCCGAGCAGTGGCCACAGGGGTGGCACAGGTGTCACATCCACAGGGACACGGGAGTGGCAACGCTCGGGGCCACAGGGACATGATCCTGTGGGGCCAGACACAGGGTATGGGGCATTGGGTGGGGATGAGTAACCCCATTGGGCAGACTCTGCTCCACGAGGCTCCCAGTGAGCTGGTTGTTTGTTATTATTATTCATTATTATTATTCATTATTATCATCATTGTAATTATTGCTGTTGTTATCGTAAGTGCCGTTTCCCCCATTGCCTGCAGCGTGACTCAACGGGGGAATGAGTTTTCCCAGATATTTCTGGGCTGGGGGAACCAGCCAAGGCCAGAGCAGCTTTTCCACTCCCCTGTCTGCTGCTGCTCCTCTGGGATTAAACATTTTCCAGCAAATCCCTGTTTCTTTAGGAATTTTGCTCATTTTGACTCTGGGCCAGTGGTAAGCTGGGGTGGCCCCAGGGTGTGCTCCTCTGGTCACCTGCCAGGGCTGATACCCAAAAACATCTGGAAGCAGAGCATGCTCCATCCCTGGAAGTGTTCCAGGCCAGGTTGGACAGGGCTTGGAGCAACCTGGTCTACTGGAAAGTGTCCCTGCCCATGGCAGGTGGAATGAGGGGAGCTTTAAGGTCCCTTCCAACCCAAACCATTCCAGGCTGGCAGCCTCTGGATCAGAGCCTCAGGAAGCTGCTCGGGGTGCAGGCAGAGCTCTGCGTGAGCTGCTCTGAGCCCTTTATCCTCCAAAACATCATAAGTTTCAATTATTCTGCCTGTGACTCATTTCTCATGAAGACTTTTCTCAGAAGCAGCTCAGTAGGTGGGACAGGCACCCAGGGCTGTGCAGCATCAGCAGAGCCATCAGAGCCACCAGAGCCATCAGAGCCACCCCCTGAGGGCACTTTGGTCTTGTTTGGGAGAAGTTAAGGGTCTGTGCCCAGAGGAAGCCCCTCAGCTGGGCACAGTCAGATGGAACAATCAGTCATTTCTTTTGGTGCCATTAAAATCTTGCCCTCCAAAACCCAGAGCAGCCGGACAAAGACAGCCTGTGCTCCCCAGATGTTTTATTCATGCACAGCCTGGAAGCACAAACAAGCCCAGTTATTCTGCTGCCCCAATCCTGCCTTTGTGCTCCGTGGCTGTGGGGATGGGAATGGCAAAGAGGGGCTGGATCCTCCCCACTGTGTGGGACTTGTTCCTCTGCCCCTCTCCTGACTTGCTCAGAACAGGCTGGTTCAGCACCAGAAATTGCAATTCTTTCTCATTTTCTCTAGTTGGTGGCACTCCTTCATCTGGGGGCTCGGGACCAGCACCTGGTCCCTCCATCATCCTCCTGAGGACGTGGGGATGGTCCCCTTCCCCAACCTGGCTCCAGCAGCAGGGAAAGCCCACCTGCAAACAAAGCAATAATAGAAGAGTCCCCCTTAGTCTCACCCTAATCGTTTCTAATTGAATATTAATACCATCTTGATCTTCTTCTAATGCTCCATTTAATTTGGATGTTTGTCTTATTTTCATTGCAGGCAGAGGATTTGCCACCTTGGGCACATGTGGAGCCAGGCCGTGGCTGCTGCAAGTGGAGTTGGAAAGCTAATTCTATACGGAAATGATTGCAAATTCAGCTACTGGAGTCGTTAGAGATGAAGTTAATTCCCAGGGCCCAGTGCTTCAGGTGCTCAGGGCAGGGAGGTGGCATCACCCCAGCCCTGCTCTGCAGGATGGGCAGAGCTGCCCTGCAATGGGGACATGTCTGTGTCAGGGTGGGACACATGGGCATCTTGGGGTGAGTCACACAGGGAGGTCAGGATGGGGGACATCACAGGCTCAGGGTGGGGGACACAAGTGTCTTGGTGTGGGGAATACAGACAACTTCAAATCTCCATCCCCATGTCCATCAGGCCCTGAATTCCTGGTGCTCATGGTGAGGAAGAGCCCTTTGGCCATGGCAAAGCCAGAGCAGCATCCAAGGGCTGGCAGCAACCAGAGCTCCTGCCCAGGTGTGACTTTATTTTCCTGCTCAAACCTTCGCTGCTCAGGATTCCCAACACGTCCTGGGACATGAGACAAACAGGCACCGGATGAGAATAAAACTGTGAAAAAGCCATTTAAAAATACCTGTGGTGTGACTGGGTGGCACTGTGTCCCCTCCCCCAGATCAGGGCTCCACGTCCCACACAGCGTCACCCTCCCAGCCTGTCCCGGTCTCCCCATCCCACGCCACCCTTCCCACTTCTCCAGGAACACACGCAGCTCCCCAGCCACTGACGGATGGCTGGTGAGTAATGGGCCGGTTTAATCCCTTCCAAAATGAGGATAACCCCGAAGGATGCGCCGGCGGAGGAAGGTGCTGGAGGAAGGCGTTAGCATGGGAGGCGTGCAGCGAGCGCCGCTGCCAGAAATACCAGAGGAATTAGCAAATTGGGTTGCAGCTCTCGAGTGAAACCATTTATTGAGGATGGTCTGTTCCTTCTTGTAATCCTCTGTCATCAGCACTCACTGCGAAAATTTAACTGTGTCAGACTGAGGCGGCCCCGCGAGCCCCGGGGCTACTGCTGTGGGTTGAGAGACTCACTCGTTGCCCAACCGGCGCTATTTGCAAGTCAAGTGTATTTCTTTCTTCGCCTTGTAATTGCTGAGGGCTGGGAAAGCCTTACTAAGCAGCCGTCTGGTGCTGAGGTGTGCCGGGCCCACAGCGATCCCAGCCCCTGGCTTATCTCCTCCCGCCGGACACCAGCCCAGGGAGGAGAGGTGGGATGTGCCAGGGCTTGAGCAAACTTTGGGGGATGCACCTCTGTGTTGTGGGGGCAGTGGCAGCCACGTGGACCTGCTCTGTCCCCTCGTTGTGGTGGCTTCAGGAGCGATGTGCCCACAACCCCACCTGCTCCTGGATGCTCTCAGGAGGGGAACTCCAAAAATATCTTCTAATCCAATGTCATTTTAGTCTCATTGGAGCTGACAGGACAGAAAGCTTGAGCAAGTCTTCTGCTCACCCTGCTCAAAAGGGATCAGAGTGAACAGCCCATCCAAGGAGTCACAGAATCATGGAATCACAGAACTGTTTGGTTCAGAAAGGCTCTTAAAAGTCATCTCATCCCACCCCCTGCCATGGGCAGGGACACCTTCCACTAGCCCAGGTTGCTCCAAGCCCTGTCCAACCTGGCCTTGAATAGTTCCAAGGATTAGGCAAGGAGAGGTGGCACAGGGGAGTTTAACACCCCTAATATTTGTTTGAGGGACATTGACATGGACAATGCTCAGAGTATATGAAACACCTGGTGGCTCAGAAAGCAGGGAGAGAAACAGCCTTTCTGATGCAGTGCCAAGGCAACCAGAAAGCCAGCCTGAAAATAAAGGGATAAAGGGAGCTGCCCCCAGTGATCTCCCTGTTATTTATTTGGAACAAATGAAAACCTGGTGAAGAAGGAAGCTTAGAGAGGAGATGGAGCAACTGCCAGGTGAGGGAAGCTCTGGCCTCCCAGGGGCACGAGGAGTTCATCTGGGGTTATGCCAGACCTGGTGACACCCAAAACTGATCCCTTCAGCACTTGGCCTTACGTGCCAATCCCTCGTTTTGGCCCCTGAGCTGTGTCATGTCCCAGCCTCCTCTGGAGGATCTTGAGGCCTCTGCCTCTGACTGCCTCTGGATGTGCAGCAATTTGGAAATGAGTTGCCCTTCTCTCGGGCTTTTGATGTAGCCCGGGAGGAGGTGCGTGGTGAGCGTTGCTTCACTGCTGTTTGTGCAACCTCGCTGCAAATCCCTTATTATTCACGATGCTATCTTGCCACTTGATATGCATAATAGCTCAAAGGTACCGTTGACTACATTTTTCCAGCTCTTTGATGTGCCAGCGATAACTTGTTTCTGTTTCGCAGCCATTAAGTTCGGTGGAAATCATTACACTGCCTTAAACGTGGGGCTTGTTCTTTAATCAGCGTCGTTCTGGTTCCAGGCTTGGTGTTGCAATCTGTCATACGTGGAAAATATCCTCATAACCCAGGTTAACAATTCTGGAGGAAGTGAGAATGGTTTAGCAGAGTTTCTTCAAGGTCAGAGATCGAGGGCCAAATCCTCCCAGGGGGCTCCAGCATCCCCCTGGGTACAGCAGGTCCGTGGATGGCACTGCTGGTTGTGTGCATTGAAGAAGTGCCCACGGCAGGGACCAACCTCCCCAAATGTCAGACACACGGGTACACGCCAAAGCCACCCAGAGCTGACCCTCAAATACACAGAATCACGGAATCCTGGAAAGATTTGGGTTGGAAGGGACCTTAAAGCTCATCTTGTTCCACCCCCTGCCATGGTCAGGGACACCTTCCACTAGACCAGGTTTCCCAGGTTGTATCCACCGTCGAGGGCACAGGAGCATGGCCAGGGTGTCTCACACAGAAAGGAGGTGCATGAAAGGAGGGGAGCAGAGGAGGGAGAGGCTCATCACAAAGCAGCACTCAGCAGCTCTAAGAGGGAGCCTGTCAGAGCCATGTTCTGAAATTCAGGAAGAATTTCTTCCTGGAAAGGGCGGTCAGGCATTGGAATGGGCTGCCCAGGAAGGTGGTGGGGTTCCCATCTCTGGAGGTATCAAGGAGTGGCTGAACGTGGCACTCAGTGCTCTGGGCTGGGTGAGAAGAGGGTGATGGGTCACAGGTTGGACTTGATGGCCTTGGAGGCCTTTCCCAACCTCAGTGATTCTGGGATTCTGGGATTCTGTGCTCCTGTGCTCCTCACAGATCCCCTCGAAAGCCACCGTGGTTTCCAAATGAAGGTTATATTTGCTTTGCAAAACCTGAAGCCGCCTGTCCCATGAGCGCAGGACACAGGCAAGTGCAAATGGGAACATTTCACCCCTTAACCTCTCGATGCCAGGGTTGGACTTGGAGCAGGATTCCCACACCAAGGATGGGGCTGGCTCCTGTCTCTGCCCCCCACACCGGCAGCAGGGGCCGTGCTCACGTTTGCCTCTCACCCTCATCCGAGGGCTCTGGCGAGCGACGATCCGGTTTCATTTCCTGCTTTCTTGCAGCCTCGGCGTGTTTGGTTTGGCCCCCTGTGTTTGTGACATGAAAGTCTTGGCTATAAATACATCGCCCCGTGTCTGCAAAGGCTTCGTGGCGTTTTCCTGCCTGTGCTCTTCATCCCTTTGGGAAGTCGGGAGCTCGGAGGAGCACATGAGCTGGCCGGCGGAGCTGTTCCCAGCCTGGGACAGCCCTCGGATGAAGCCACCAGCCCCTCCAGAGCCCTGCTCGGCTTGCAGATGTTTATCAGGGCTGATACAGCTGCGCTGGCTCTTTGCACAAGAGGAGGGGCAGGTTCTGCAGCGATGAGCTGATCCCAGCCCTGGGAGCGGAGCTGGGGGTCACAGTGGTGCTGAACCCCAAAGGGCTTTGGCATCGCTCGTTGCTGGAGCTCCCAAACACCTCCAGGACCTGCTGGCTGCAGACACTCCACGGAGGCAATCCCTGGGGCCAGGGTGCCCAGCTTGTCCCGCCGAGGTTGCCGCAGTGGCCCGGGCTGTGTTCCATGGAGCGCCCACGGGGTAAACATGGACACAGACACAGTAGCAGCCCGGTAATTACGGCCCTCATTCAGCAAAGCATCCCCGCTTGTAAGGCACCTAAGCATGTGCTTAAAGTTAATTACATGCCTAGAGATCTTTCCTGAATAAGCATGGATTTAAGGCTGTGTTTGGTACCTCCTGTACTTAACTGTGATTCAGCTAAACACCTCCCCTACAACCCAAACCCATCGGGAAGTGATTTCAGAGCCCGGCTCCAGCGCTGGAAACCAAACATCCCTGTGCCTCTCTCTGCAGGCTCGCTTTGTAGATATGAAAATAAATATCCCTCAGACTCTTATGGATTTGCTTTCCTGCTGGCACTTCCCTCCCTGCAAGCCAGCGACTTCCAGGCTGATTGGGAGCTGCAGACACACGTGAAATGGCTTCTCTGACAGGATCAGATACTGGGGGGAAAAGAGCAAGACAGAAAACACCTTGGTCGAAACTGCCCCGCTGCGAGACGGCAAAGCTGAACCAGCTCCTCTGCTCACAGTCAGTTTTTCCACTGCATTTGCATCTCTCTGCCCTTTTCTCGCTTTCCTCTGAGCAGTTTCTGCTCCACGGTGGCGTGTGAACCCGAAGCTGTGGCTGCTGGTGGTTGTGTCCCCACTGGAGGTTCACCACTGCCCGGCAGGACCCACGCCAGGGGTGCAACCCCCCGGCTGCACAGGGAGCTGTGGTTGGCAATCAAAGAGGGGCTGGTTGGAACCCAGCTGCCCCCGCCGTGGCTTCTGCTTTTAGAGTCATTTCTTTAACAAATCAGGGCCAGGGGTTTCAAGAGAAAAGGATTTCGAAGCAAGCGGTTCGGGGGTTTTGCTACTGGAATTCCCCAGGGAAACGTTCCTGGACCCAGAAAGCCCAGCAGAGCCACCCGACTGCTTGGTAATCCAGAGAGCCCAGAGACCCACCTGGAATCCTGTCATTGTACTCAGCATCTGAGAGCCTTTGAGGGTTTTTTCAGTGGAGTTTCCAGCATATACCACCTTCTGTAGCATGTGTGACTCTAAATAAGGCCTCAGAATGGGATGCACTTCACCAGAGGGGCTGGTTCTCCATCAGAGGTTCTTGTGTCCCCCGGATATTCCTGCCTGGCAGAAGGATGCTGGACACCAATCCCTCCCTGTGCTGCCCTATCACCTCGGCTCGGGCTCTTGCCACTCTCTCCCTGGCCACTGACTTTTTCAGTGGGGCCACCCATCTTCCATCTGTTGGCAATTCCTCCCTTAGGCCAGTCACTAACCCAGCATTCCCAGTGGGATTGCCAGAACCATGGGCTTTAAGTGCTCTGAGGATGGTGGGAGCTCCACCACCTCCCCCAGGGCCTTCCCCAGTGCTCAGCCACCTTCACCATTACAGAGTGTCTTCCCCAGGCTCCCTTCCCACCTGAGGGATGGCCACAGGGTCCATCCTTTGGTGGGACAACCAGGGGGACACAAACCAAACAGCACAGATCCCTTGGCACAGCATTGGGGATGCTGTGAGTGCCAGTGCCAGGCACCTTCCCAGCACTGCCAGCCAGGAGCTCTCAGAGCTGCAGATAAAGTTATCACCAGCATCTATTAGCAATAACAAACAATATCAGCCTCGCTCATTGTTGTAGGCTGGGTTATTAGTGCTGGAAAAACAGCTCCCCGGACACCCTGGGAGCCAGCGAGATTCATCTGTGTCTCATTAGCACAGCCTTCCTCCTCTGTTTGTTCTGCTAAAATTAACTCTCCTCCTGGAAAATAAAGAAGTGGAGAAACACCCTCCCTCCCTGGCACAGCCTGGCACAGCTTGTCCCATGACTGACTGTGGTCCTAAGGCCTCCCTATGGATGTGAGGGACTGACCCCAAACCCAGGGCAGCCCCTGCTCCCACGAGCTGCTCCATCTTCCAACAAAACACACATCCCATCGCTGCTCTGTGAGGAGATCTGTGGGAAAAGCTGCATCCCCAGAGGCAGAAATGCTCTGGAGTGAGGACTGGTGGCTGTAGCCCCTCTGTGTCACATTTCACTTCCATCATCTCACACAGGCTCCTCCAAATGTCACAGAGTCACCTCCCTGTCTCAGTCCCCTCCTGACAAGGACATTTCCACCCCTTCCATCCCACAGGGTGCTGTGCCCAGGGTGTGATGCACCCCCAGGTGGGACCTGCCTGCACCTCCTGCCCACACCACACCTGCAGCCTGGCTCTGGGCTGGGCTGGGCACTGGGATGGTTCCCTGGCTGGGTCCCACCATGGATGACTCCGCTGTCCCCTTGGGAATGTGTCCCTGGAGCAGAGGTGACACTGCTGTGGGTTTGAAGGAGCAGGGCTCAAACTGAGAGGTCCCACCAGCAGGATGGGACATGAGTAATTGGGGTAGGATGGGGCTTTCCCAGGCAGAGCACACAAACCCAGGGATTTTTGTGTTTGTGTTCACATCTACTTAACCCCGTGGATCAGTTAATGCTCCTGTAAAATTACATCTGTTCCTCGTCAGGCTCAGCATTTCCATTCGGCTGCCAAAGCCACTTGGATATTTATAAAACAAGCCAAAACCAACCCAAAGCCTCAAGCCCACACAGTGCAGGTTTGTCAATCACAGGGAATCAAAAAGAAATCAGAGCTGTGGGCACAGAGCTGCACAGCACCAGGACCACAGTGCATCCGTGGCGGGGGGGTTGGGAATCTCACAGCAAATAACTCGAGTCGTGACCCCAACCCACACCTGGATCACACAAAGTGAGCTCAGCCAGAGGGCTGGAGATGCTGAGAGGGGATTCAAGGCTGAGCTGGGTCCCCTGTACCCAGCTGAGCTCCATGGAGTGACAGGGTGGGAAGGGCACAAATGGCACCAATCATCAGCATTCCCAGAAAAATCCGTAACAAATAAACCCCAGAGCAGCACGGGATGAGCCCAGAGCTCTGTGCCCAGCATGTGCCCACCCTTTGGGCTGGATCCCTGTTGTGGTGGGATGGAGACCCAGACCCAGGCATGCTCAGGGATGTTCTTTGGAAGGTTACTGGTCAGCAAGGATTTTCTTTCATAGAATCATAGGATGGTTTGGGTTGGAAGCACCTTAAAGCCCATCTCATCCCTGTTCTGCTGCAGGAACATGAAACTCCTTAACCCCACAAGGCATTAACCCTGTGAGGTCAGGGCTGTTTAGCCTTCCAGTGGAGTGACAATGGCAGCCGATCCTGATGGGAGGTTAGAAAGTAAACCAAACCCACCATCCTGGAACAGTGTGGTTCAGCTGGAGCAGCCTCGTGCCCATCAGCACTACCTGAGCAGCACAGGGCTGTGCCATGGGATGGGCGGTGTTTCCATGCTGTGCTGTGGTCAGGGACAGCTTTGGCTCTGCCCATGGTGAGGAATGGCCTAATCAAGGGAAAAATTATGGAATCTGGGCACAGGGAGACCCCAGTGGTGTCCCTGGTGAAGCCATAGGGAGCTGTAAGGGCAGATGTAAGGGCACAGCTGAAACTGAGGGGGCTTTGGAAGGGGTTGATACAGCATGGCATGGCACGGCATGGCATGGCACAGAATGGCATGGCGTGACACCACATGGCATGGCATGGCCCAGACACGCACGGAGCTCACCAGGCATGGGAGCTCTGCAGCCCCATGAAAGCTTTTCCACACCATAACGACCCCCCCTTAATCCTCATTTTGAACAGGGAGTTAGAGAGCTCTGAAGAAAACTGGAATAAAATCTTCTCCCTTGTGCCCGTGCCAAGAAGCCAAAGGCCTGGGCTGAGTGGGCTGGGCTGTGCCATTTTGCTGTATTATTTAGCTGCACTGGAAATGAAGGATGAAGGTGATAAAGGGCTTATTTTAGCAGGCAGCAGCCACTGACTGCTGGTAGCACACCGAGGCAGAGCTCAGCTCCGCCAGCCCCATTCCCATTCCAGTCACGTGCCCCCAAAATTGCAAATGGAGATTTGTTACATTTCATTTGCTCCCATCCCTGGGAAGCCATTTGCGATGAGTTCACGTCTCCCAGGAGGCTCTATTCCAATCAAAGGGAAAAGAGAGGAGGGAAAAAAAAGTCACGCTACGGCGGCTGACAATGATATCTCGGAGCCGATCGCGGGGCGCTGACTGCAGCTACACGTTTTAATAACAGCCAGGGCATGTGCAGCAGCAGGGCTGGGACACTGCCCCGGGCTGGGGGACACTGGGACACTGCCCTGGGCTGGGGAACGATGGGGGACAGCTCCTGGAATGGGTGATGTGGGGGTACTGCTTGCAGAGCTGGGGGATGCTGAGGTACCTCTCCCAGGCTGGGGGATGCTGAGGTACCTCTCCCAGGCTGGGGAATGTTGAGGTATCACTCCCAGGCTGGGGGATGTTGAGGTACCACTCCCAGGCTGGAGGATATTGAGGTACCTCTCCCAGCCTGGGTGGGATGTTGAGGTACCTCTCCCAGCCTGGGTGGGATGTTGAGGTGCTGCTCCTGGGCTGGGAGAATGGGAACTGCCCCCAGGATGGGCAGTGCTGTGGCACCACTCCCAATCTCAGGGATGCTGGAGTACCAGTCCTAGGCTGCAGCATGCTGGGGTACCACTCCTGGGATGGGGGATGCTGGAATACCACTCCCAAGCTAGAGAATGCTGGGGTACATCTCCCATCCTGAGGGATGCTCAGGCCCCTTTCCCATCCTGAGGAATACTCAGGCCCCTCTCCCATCCCAAAGAATGCTGATCAACATGACTCAATTCCAATCTTCCCCCTGCACTATCTCCAGCTGCCTGGGCACCCACCACCTTGAATATCCATCTTTCCTCTTTCTCCACAAGCAGCCCCTTGAGCCAGGCAAATAAACCCAGGATTTTGGTAAACTCAGGGAGCACAGGCTGAGCATCTGCTTCAAGTTTAGCAATTTTAGCTTCACACCCGCAGAAACCGAAAGCAGAGGTGGCTGGGGCTCTGTCGCTTTGTTTTTCTTTAGTTCCTCCTTTTTTAAAAAAAAAAATCTTGTTTTCACCTTCGAGCATTTTCGTGGCTGAGGGCTGGTGTTATTGATGAGGGCATGTTATTCTGGAGCAGGAAGCTGCCTGACATACTGCCTGCCTGCTGCTAAATTGAAATCTCCTAATCTTTCCAATCCTTTTAAGCACTGGCAAATGAAAAGGCAGCACATTGTGGAAAATCTCTGCTCGAGGGGAAGCAAGGCAAGATCTGCCAGAGCCAGAGTGGGAGCTGCTGTGGCTCTGAGGGACCTGCTGCTGGGGCAGGGAGCAGGAGAGGGGGCTGCTCCTGCCACGATGCCCTCGCTGGGCACAGGGATGTCCCTGGATTTAATCATGGTGCATTGAGGCCCTGTTGGCACAACCTCACTGGGGTGTTGCTGCCCAACAACCAAACACCTTCTGCAGCAGGTCCATGAGTCTGGGAGAGCATATTCCTGCATATTCACAATTGACATTGCACCAGGCTTGGGAACACAGTGGCACCCCAGCTTCAGGAGAAACCAAGGACACCACAAAACTAAAACTTCAGGAGTGCTGGAGCCAGGCTGGGAGAGCTGGGGGTGTTCACTTGGAGAAGAGAAGGACCCAGGGAGACCTGAGAGCCCTTTCCAGGGCATAAAGGGGCTCCAGGAGAGCTGGAGAGGGACCTGGGACAAGGGCTGGAGGGACAGGACAAGGGGGAATGGCTTCCCACTGCCAGAGGGCAGGGATGGATGGGGTATTACCTTCTCTGTGAGGGTGGTGAGGAAAGTGATGGTCTGTAAGGTCTCTCCCACCTAAACCATTCCGTGATTCACTGACTCCCTGATTCCCTGCACACCATCCAAGGAAGGGGTGTTCAAACCTCGTTGAATTTCTGGCTATTGGGAGCATCTTCCCTTCCACTGCTGCACACTTCTCCTTCCTGCCCCCAAATCCATGCCCTGCCCTGCACCCACAGCCCCAGGCGTGGGTCCCCTCGCCGTGGGATGGGGGGGATGGACCCACCAGGCAAGACTTGGCCTGCCTGTATTTTTAGCGTGTGATGATGGGAAAAGGAGAGCATGTTCATTAACCTGCACAGCCAGGAATAACAATTGCCTTCCATCAGGACCTCATGAATAAGTCGCACCATCTGATTTAGTTATTTATATCCTTCCTGCTGGTAAATTAATTAATGTTTCATTTGCAGCACAGGCAGCCCCTAAGACGCTTCTCCCTGCTCTCAGAGTGGGCATGTCACAATGTCATCCGCTCTAAAAGGTGTTTTTCTGGGATGAGGGTTGGTAAATATGGATCACTTGCCCATCAGTGGTGCTGGGTCACCTCTCCATGCCCTCACGGTAGCCACAGCTGAGGGCTGGGGAGTGTTTGTACACTGCAAAGGGTCATTTTTACTCTTTCCACTGGATTTTAAGCAACCTTCAGCAGGAAAATCACAATCCTGTTGCTGGGGAGGGTTTCCTGTCCATCCATCAGGGAGAGGATGGGGGCAGCCAGCAGTGCCGCAGGGCCCGGAGTGCCCAGGGGACATCAGGATGCCAAAAAAAAGTGTTTAAAGGAGAAAGAAATGCTTCAATAAACACCTTCAAGGGGATGGATGGAAGGGGAATTATTATCTTATCATGGGGCAGGAGGAAAACAATGAGACTAAAGGGAAGGAGGACAGCTGGTGACAGGAGGCTCTGTAGAGCTGCTGGGATGGGTGAGGGATGATGGGATGGTGCTGGGATGATGTGGGAAGGGGCTGGGGCTGCCCAGGGTGGGCACAGCCAGGTACCCACTCCCATTACAGTGGCTGGGTCTGGAGACAGGGGGATAAACCGTTCCAGGGGATAAAACCATTCCCAGGACCATGGGGGCTGGCAGTGCCCGTGCCAGTGGGGCTGCAGGGGGGGCTCAGCTGAGGGCAGGCACTGCTGGCACCTCCCTTGGCATCTCCAGGGTTTCACACACCAGCTCCCGATGGCCACAGCAGGAGCTGCTGGCAGCACGTGACTCCCTTGGGATGAAGATAAGAAGCTGGAAAAATAAACTGCACTCCCAAGGTCACCGAGGCGCTCGGGGCTCCCCCCGGCACGGGGGCTGCTTCCCTGCGAGCTTCCCGAGCCATCTCCTCGTGCTTACCAAGGGATTCAAGCAAAATATTTTCTCTGGCATGGGATGAGCACTGGATTCCTCCTGGCACTGGTCACTCTGAGCACCACGGAGATGCCCCTCATGCCTTCCAGCTGCTGTGTCCGTGTCCTGGGGCACACGGACAGGGCTGCCCGTGGACACAGAGTGTCTCTGGTTCCATTATTTGCTTATGGCATCCTAAGACACCCAATTATTCCTCGGTGCAGACTGTTGTGGTTCATTTGCTTCACCATCAGACAGGGGCCTGCAGGAGAGATTGGAATGCCAACCACATTTTAATTTCCTCAAACAGCATGTTTTACGTGTTTTAAGTACTGATGAGCTTGGACCAGCTGGGGGATCCCAGGAGATCCCCCTCACCCCGTGAGAGAAGGCACCCCAAGGCTGGACTGGTTAACTGGATTGAATATTAGGGAAAATGTCTTCACTGAAAGGGTGGTCAGGCACTGGAAGAAGCTGTCTGGGGATGTGGCAGAATCATCTTCCCTGGAAGTGTTTGAAAGCCATGTGGATGTGGCACTTGGGGACACGGTTCAGTGGTGGCCTTGGCAGTGCTGGGGGAATGGTTTGACTCAGTGATCTTGGAGGGCTTCTCCAGCCTTAACGATTCTGTGATTCTGTGGTTCCAGCTGCCACTTCCATGGCAGTGACCCACACTCCCCTGACCCTCATACAGCTGGACCTCAGGTTTCACATGCTCCAAAAAGATGGAGCTACAACATGTTGATGAGGGCTGGGTGGCTTTTCCTTTGTCTCCTAATTTTTTAGGTGCTTTAAAGAAGGTGATCAGTGGCCTCAATACCTCTTCCTTTCTAAATATTGCAGGGATAATAAATGTATTCCTCTCTAGGCCTCCATTTCTCACTCAAAATCTCTCTAAACCAGAAGGTTGTTCCCAGCCCTTCCTGTGCCAAACCTGGGAATGTCCAATTTGCAGCCCTGCTTTCATTTATCTCTGTTTTGGATGATGTTTTCAGTGGGTTTGTCTGTGCAGGGGGCTTGATGCCACCTCTCACTGCTCTTAGCCCCCGTAAACTGCAGCAATAAAGGAGGTGCTGGAGAGATGTCACTGGCAGGGTTGTTAATGTGTGAGCCTAATGAATATGAATGGGCTCTTCATAAACGTAGCTTTGTGTCATTAAATTCCTTCACACCTCACTGGTCGTGGAAAGGTTACTCAGAATTAAATGTAAATCACATATTTACTGGTACGAAACAGATCGGCGTGTCGACTTTTTTAAAAAACATATAATTTAATAATGGTGCAATCGTCCCCCGGCTCGGCTCGGGTGATGGATTCACCGCTCTCCTGCTCGCCTGGAAGGTGATACAGATCTCACATGATGGGCAATTTACACCATTTTCTTTCCAAAACAGCAGACTTTGGTTCTTAATCATGTCAGTGGCTCAGAAATGAAAGGAGTTATTTCATCCCTGTCACTCCACATAATTAAAAGATTAAGGAACAGCTTCTGTTGTGTTATAAATGAAGGGGCTGGGGTTGGTGGGGAGGGCTGGGGAGCACCGGGGTTGGAAGCACCAGTCCTTTGACTGATCCCTTTGACTGCCCCGCTCCATAATGGGATCACAGAATCCCAGACTGGTTTGGCTGGGAAGGACCATAAAGCCCATCTTGTTCCACCCCTGCCATGGGCAGGGACACCTTCCACTATCTCAGGGTATCCAAGCCCCGTCCAGCCTGGCCTTGGACACTCGCAGGGCTGTTGGATGGGGGGCAGATTCCCTGTCCCAGCCAGCCCTGGGGCAGTGGGATGCTGCTGGCACAGACGGCTCAGGGGGGATTGGGAAAAGCAGGGCATTTTTAAGAAGCTCCGAAGGGCCATCCCAGCTGCCCGCCAGCAAAGCCCCCTCACAGACTGCTTTAAACAGCCCCAGCACGTATTAGCTTGTAAGGGAGAGCTGATTAGTAATTAAATGGCTTTTAAAAATAAAACCATTAAGTCTAATCCCATCAAAATTGGAGCTTCATCCCGTCAACCCTTATTAATTATTGTCCCACCTTGCAGGTTCCGAAGGCGGGGCTGGCAACAGCTCCGGAAATAAATACATGTGTTTTATGAAATTCTCTCTGTGCATAAATATATGTATTTTATTAAATCCTGTCTGGTAGGGGGTGCTCCCCCCATGCCTTGCTCGAAGGTGGGGAACCTCCCAGTTGCTGTGCCGGGTCCCCATCCCCTCCTGTCACACGTGTCCCCACCAAAAAGGTCGGCCAGCAGTGCCATCCCCATGCTGGGGATGCTGCCCCGGTGCCACCGGCAGCTGCAGGGCTCTGCTGGGAGCCTGGGGCAGCCTTCCCGAGGAATAAAGCATGGGCTGAGGCCGGCTAATCCTGCTGGAGCAGCTCCCCGCCCTCTGCGGCCATGGAGACACTCGTTCCAGCCGCAGCACCGCGTTATTTCCCTCCAAGTATCAATAATTTCAGGGTTAAAGAAACAAAAGCTCCTTTTTGCTTGTTTGTATTTTTCCCCTCATCAATACTGGGGCCAGGCAGGCCACTTCCAGACAGTCCCCGGGGCCTACTCAGCTATTAAAGATAGAAATTATATCTTCATAACCCAGGATATTGCTGCTCGCTTATTTATGACTTGCTCCATTTCAAGAATATTTATTCTAGACAGGGAGCCTGATAATTTTCATCCAATCTACTTCTCATAGCTCAGGGCAAAAGAATGGAACAGCTCAATTGAAAGAGCACTTTCCCATTATTGCCAGGTAAGGGCAGAGCACGCTGAGCTCATTTCTGCCCTCGCCTCACCACTGCTGCATCAGGCTCCTTTTATTTTTCATCCTTCTTTTTCTCTTCAATTTTTTTTTTCTTTTTTAATTCATCGAGGAATGGCAGCCCACACAACCACTTAGAGGAAGTACTGCATAAATCCCAGTGCAGTAATTACCCATTTGGAAACATGACGCTTTATAGGAGCAGAGGCATCGTGCCAGGATGCTCAGCACGCTGCTCCTGCTCCAGCTCAAATCCTCCCAGGGCTTGGAGGCAGCGGTTCCGGCTGCAGGCAGCACAGCCTCATAAAACTGAGCCATTACAGCTGGGGCAGGAGCCTGCAGCCCACAAACAGGGAGCTCCGAGGTGGGAAAAGGCTCTGCAGGGTCGTGGAGCAGAGGGAGAAACCCACGGAGCTGCAGCCATGTGGGAAACACACAGGTCTGGCAAGGACTGGGGCTGCCTGTGGTGCTGGAGTGCTGTGGGGTGCTGTGGGGTGCTGCAGAGACCCAGAGACATCCCAGAGACACATCCCACATGGAGTGATGCCCCAAAAGGTGGAGTGATGCCCCATAAGAGGAAGGGAGCGAGGGATATAGGGATATCCCGTAAGATAAAGTGCTGCCCCCTAGGATGGATGGATGGATGGATGGATGGAGTGATGTCCATTAAGATGGACAAAGCAATGCTCCATAAGATGGAACTATGCCCCACACTGGAATTCTGCCCCACAAGGCAGACAGAACAATACCCCATAAGCCAGAGTGATGCCCCACACTGGAGCGATGCCCCACAAGACACCAGCACCCACCCGCCAGCACCCACCCCCCAGCACCCACGTCCCACAC
Organism: Anabacerthia variegaticeps; assembly: GCA_035583185.1. NCBI lineage: Eukaryota > Metazoa > Chordata > Aves > Passeriformes > Furnariidae > Anabacerthia > Anabacerthia variegaticeps. Next base: position 1,202,778 of record JAWWEW010000017.1, on the reverse strand, counting down.
CCCACAGGGGCCGGGCAGCACCTTCCTCCACCTGTGCTCCTGCCACCCGCCTCAAATGTCAGAGCCAATGAAGTGTTGAAAAGGCTTTATTGCTTTCCGTGGAGCCGATTAGGAATATCTTCTGCTGGGTAAAGAGCAATATTGCAATATGAAGGATGGGGGAGCGGGAGGCAGCCCTGTGTGAATTCCCCACAGGAACCTCTGTTCTTGCAGCCAGAACAGTTATCAAAAAGACAATTTAGGCAGGATTGCGCTCTAACTAGCTGGAGGACAGGGAGCCAGCCCTGTACAGGAATCTTTCAGCCTCTAGTAAATGAAACTGCAAAAAAAATCAGCTTTCCTTCCTCATCTGCAGGGAGGGGGAAGGTGCCAGAAGGAATTTTTTATAACCATTAGCTCAACCCAGTGCTCCCTTCCAATGACAGGAACTGCTGTGGGGCTGGGGATGAAGGTGGCTCAGCATCCTCTAGTCCCATCATCTGCTGCTCTTCCAGCCACCAAAGCATCCCATCAGAGCACAGAGTGAACTCACAGCCCCTCATGTTTCATCTTGATGGTTTCTGCCACCCCTGCCAGCCCAAAAAACCTCCAACTGTATGTAAAAGAGACCAGCCAAAGAAACCCAGCTGGGTGTTAAATTGGACCTTTTTCTAATAGAGACAGAGGTTTGTGCCACCGTGAGGCACCAGGTTCCATGGCCAAAGGGTTTTATTGTGTCAGGCAAGGTTGGTGGGAATGGTGTTTCTCAGAGGAGATGTTTCAGAAAAGACACCAGGAACCGTGAGATGAGAATCTCCATTTCTGGGGGAAGAAAGGCTCCTGTTTCTGTGGGGACATCCCGACCTGGGCAGTGCCAGCACTGTGGGACCTCTGGGATCACTCACCAGGTGCCTTGGGTGCCATCCTGCTGGAAAACCAAGGCAGGTCAATGGCTCTGGCAGCCAGGGAGGACCTGAGGAAGTGTTTGCCAGGCTTTGCTGTTAATGGCAATTATTTATGGAGCACCCTGAATTCACCTCGTGTTCTGGAACAGCAGCACGACGGCCAAATCCATCCTGGGGAGGTTGTGGGAAGCAGAAAGTCATTTCCATGGGCTTTGATGGGAGCTGGCCCGAGTCCTGCAGCTCTGATGACATCCCTGAGAATTGACAGCAAACGCTGCCAGCAAAAAACTGACAACTTCCCACCCTGAAATTGCATGCAGACACATGGGGGGGAAAATTCCCTCTATTTCTTCCTTGGTCAGGCAAAACTGAAAGCAAACCTTCTCCAGCTGAAATCCCCACCCTTCCCATGGGATCTGCAGCACAGCAGCCACTCCAGTGCTGTGTTATTTACCACCAAGGGGAATAGCCGGGCTCAGACTGGGAAAGGCTGCCTGGGAATGCTGGAGTCTGTCAGGCCAGTGGATCCTGGCAGCTCCCAGCAAAGCTCTAGGCTCCAGACACGGGCAGGGGACCTCGCTCAGCCTCCCCCCTCTAACACACACAGGTTGGACCGTCCTGCCCTCCAAAAAGCATCATTTTGGTTTCCTGAAGGTTTTTCTCCAGCCTCTGGAAGCTCTAAGAGGTCGGGTTGGAAACATCCCTTAAAAGCAATAAAGACTGCATTGGTTTGTGCTTCCTTAGGGAAAGCTGGAAAAGGGTATTTGTTTTCCCAGCCTTTGTCTCCGCTTGCTCTCCTTTCCCGCAGCTTTCCCAGGACGGCCGAGCCTGCGCTGACGCTGCTGGGAAGTTTCCAAGCCAGACCAGCAGCCTTGCTCACACCTCCTCCAAAGGGAAAGCTCATTAAATTGATGATCCAGGGATCCTTTATCCAGAATCTCCCATTCTTATTAGAGGCATTAATTAAAACAATAGCAGATCAAAGCACTTTGAAGCATCTCATTTGGGATGATTCCTCCTCCCCTCCGCATCCCGGCTTTTGTTCTCCTCCCTTTGAGGTCAGCGGTGCTGTTATTGCACCAGCGGCATCCCGGGGCAAGGCAGGAGGAGCAGGAGCACCGGGAGCAGCCGAGCGTCTCCCTGCGGCTGCAGGAGCAGGACACGGGGACACGGCGGTGGCGATTCCCATTCCCGCTCCGGGAAAAGCAGCTCCTTCCTCCCCGTCTCCCGCTGTCCCAGCCCTTCTGCACGGCTCGGAGCCCCTCGTCCGCCCCGATGGGCTCCGTGTTCTCCTTGAGCAGCAATTAGCAAGTACTCGGTGTGATGGGCATCTCCTCTGAACTGCTCTTCAGGCTCTTGCAGCAGCTGCTTATTAGCGTTTGGGAGCGCAGGGAGAGCGGCCTGACCCGGGGAAATCTGCAGGCTTTTATTAGCGCTGCAGATAATTACATTTAATAAGGACACCGGCTTTTCCCACACTAGATAGCTGAACCATCCATCTTCCCTTTAATAATAAAACCCTCTCCAACTCATTTACATTCATTGTTCCTTTTGCAACGCAACATTACACACGTTTTATCACCCCCGGATCTGAGGCAGGCGGCTCACACGGCCCCTCGCAGGCGAAGTGCCCGTGCCATGGGGAGGGGATGTTCCCAGGGGAGCAGTGCCCTCATCCCCATGCCCAGGGGCCTGGCAGCCCTTTGCCTGGGGAGCCACAACCACCTGAGCACAAGCACCTTGGAACATTTCACAATAACTCTGTGGCTTTGTGGACTCTGGAGCAATTACTCACCTGGCACAAACCTGCACTGCAGGGATTGTGTCTCCAGAGATCAGAGAATGAATCATGGAATGTTTTTTGTTGGAAAGAACCTTAAAACTCATCTCATTTCACCCCCCTGCCATGGGCAGAGGCACCTTCCACAAGCCCAAGTTGCTCCAACCCCGTCCAACCTGACCTTGGACACTTCCAGGGATCCAGGGGCAGCCACAGCTTCTCTGGAAAACCTGTGCCAGAGCCTCACCATCCTCACAGCTAAGAATTCCTTCCCAATATCCCATCTCTCCCTGCCCTCTGGCAGTGGGAAGCCATTCCCTGTGTCCTGTCCCTCCAGGCCCTTGTCCCCAGTCCCTCTCCAGCTCTCCTGGAGCCCCTTTAGGCACTGGAAGGGGCTCTCAGGTCTCCCTGGAGCCTTCTCTTGTCCAAGTGAACCCCCCCAGCTCTCCCATCCTGTCTCTGGAGCAGAGGGGCTCCAGCCCTCAGAGTATTTCCATGGTCTCCTCTGGACTCACCCCAGTAGCTCCATGCCCTTCTGACATTGGGACCCCAGAGCTGGAGGCAGCTCTGCAAGTGGGGTCTCACCTGAGCAGGGCAGAGGGGCAGAATCCCCTCCCCACCCTGCTGCCCACAGTTCAGGATGGGGCATTACACAGGGACATAGGAATGCTCAGGAACACATACTTTTAAGGCAGAACTGGTATGATTTTTAGAAAGAGAAGTAAATGCAGTGTGTGTGTGTGTGTGTGTGTGTGTGTTGGGAAGCACAGTGTCCCTCAGGAGATAGGAAAAATAATGTATAAATGAATAACAGCGCAGCAAACATTCATCTTCAAAGCTGAAATTGGAGAGTAAAGCTGAGGGTATTATAAATCCTATTTTGCTGCTGCTTCACTGTTATTTGGTTTTGCTGGCTCAGACCAGGAGAGATATTTCAGCACAGTTTTCCCTCCCTGACGCTCCTCTCTGCACCAGTGGCTTCTGCTGACGTGGGTGGGAGGCCGTGGGATGTGGGGGGAGCAGAGGGCAGAGCTCTTCTGGTGTGGAAGACTGGAGAGCACCCACCATTTGGGTGCAGGGGGGGCAGGTTTGGGGTTGGGAGCTTCTCCACCCTTGCCACAGAATGATGAAGAGGGACCAAGGAGCACGGCCTGGTTGGACAGGGCTTGGTCTAGTGGAAGGTGTCCCTGCCCATGGCAGGGGGTGGAACTGGATGGGCTTTAAGGCCCCTTCAAACCCAAACCATTCTGGGATTCTATGACTTCATGGTGATTTCCATCATGCCAAGATCTCCCAGGGCCTGATGCAAAGCTTGGAGACTTTGGACTCCACCAGCATAGACATTGCCATCCCTGCACCACTCCAGCACGGGAGGAGCTGGCAGGATGCTGATTTGTAGCAGAAAAGGGGAATAACAAGGGCTTGAAAGCTGCACCTTCTCTCCCCACCCTGTGATCCCATCTGGCCATCCCTGCACGCCCAGACCATCCTCTCCTTGTCTCTGGGCCAGCAGCCGTGGCCAAATGGCCCGTGCCAAAGCCAGTGTGGGAATGACATCATTCCCAACAGGACAGTGGCACTGGACAAGAACAAGGAGGGACCGTCACCCAGGGCGAGGAGTTTGGGATGCTGCTTGGGATGCTCTGGGATGCTGCTTGGGGTGTTCTGGGATGCTGCTTGGGATGCTCTGGGATGCTGCTTGGGATGCTCTGGGATGCTGCTTGGGGTGGTCTGTACTGGCCAGGCAGGTCTGGAATGCCCAGGCAGAGCAGGCAGTGCCAGGCACAGCACCAATGCCTGCAGAAGAGCAGCCAGCACCCCCTGCACGACCCGCTGTGGGGAAGGGGCCAGCAGCCCCTGCCGTGTTTAGTCTGGGCTCAGGGCTCATTATCAGCTCAGCGCCGTCCCTGGCGCTCGGCTCCCACTCCCCGAGCACCTCCTCTAATCTCCCTGGATTTGGCATCCCTGGGCCGGAGCAGGAGGCCATCCATCAAGGAGCAGTGTTTGGAGTGAGAGGGATCTGCAGGGCCCCGGGTTTAATTAGGAGCCTGCAGCCAGGGCTGGCCACGGGCAGCTCCTGCTCTCCACATGCAGGGGAGGGACAGTCCGTGTTATCAGCTATTTAAAGCATTCCCTGTGCTGGAGGCTATTGCTGGAGGGAAGTAGTCAAACTAAAACAGCTCAGCTTCATTTTCAACAGGACACCCAGCCCTGACTCCCCAACCCACCCTCCATCTCCCATAAATCCCATTCCTGCAGGATCTGTCCGGGCTCCTGCTGCTCTGGGTGGGAGACCCAAGGGTGATGCTGCAAACCCCAGACTCAGAGCCCTGTGTCCTGCTCCCCACTGTGCACATCAAACTGGTCAGCAGTTCAGCCAGGCAGCCTGGCCTGGAGCCCCTTGGCCATGGCAGGTGCCAAGCAAAGCCTTTAGCACTTTATTTTTTTCCCCAGAACTCTTCTTCTTTAATTTAAACTGTCATCTTTCATCTCGGAATTTTTTTTCAGCCATTTTTCAGCAATGCCTGGATCCTGGGAGTAGAAAAGTCTCTTGATTGAGAGTAATTCTTGGCACATCCAGAACAAAAGCAGGACCCCCCTCATGCATGCCAGCCCCTGCTCTGACAGATAGGAAAAAATGCCAACAGCTCAGAGAACAGTGCAGAAACCAGGGGGACCCACTGGTGGCCAAAAACCACAGCAAAACAAGACAATGCTCATTCCCAGGCAGTGCAGAGAGGCCACAGACTTGGCAACATCAGGGAGAGGGAAAAGCCAGACCCAGAGTCCTCTCCTGCTCTCCCAGCCTGACGCCGGGCTGGACCACGCACCCCACGGAGCTGCTCTTGCTGACTGTGCTGCCCAGCTGCCCATCCCTGACACCAAACATTCCATTTGCAGCCCAAAGCCAGACATTTCTTCTGCTTTCACAGCAGCAGATGCCCCTCTTCTCTCTGGGGAGAGTCATGATCATGGGCTGTGCTGCAGCCACCAGGGAGCCCAGTGGAAGAGCAGTGCTTGGCCCCTCCAACTCTGCAGGATCCAAGGGGTCATGGTCCTGCTCCTGGCAGAGCGCAGGGTGTGCATGATCCCTGTAGGGTTTGCACCATGAGAAAAGCATGGAATTTTTGCTAGGAAATTATTTTTCATCCTCATTTGCAAACTGAAGCATCAAAATGGATTCAAATTGAAATTATGCTGAAATTAGGGAGGAAAAATCGTTTCCTTTGCTTTCTTGGTTACATGAAGCAGCACATCCCTATGCCCAATGCTGCCAGTCCATGCTGTGCCTTGCCAGTCCCCTGAGAGCCTGGATGCTTCCTGGGCCTGGGCAAAGCCAGCCTTTCCACACTAGTACCTGCTCTGGCTTGGGGATTTTTCCCAAAATCACAGCCATGGCTGGTCACAGAGCCACAGCTGGGGTTGGGGGCACCCCAAGCTGGTTGGGGGTGCAGGAGCTGAGATGGATGCAGAAGCTCAGGTGGGTGCAGGATCCAAGGCCTGGGTGTGGATGGATTCAGGATCCAAAATGTGTGCAGGATCCAACATGTGTGCAGGATCCAAGCTCTGGATGCAGATGGGTGCAGGATCCAAGGGCTGGGTGCAGATGGATGCACTTGACCCCTTGTGAATCCCCCCATGCCCCATCCCATCCTGCTCCACCCACATCTGGTGATCCTTGGGACCCCGGGATCTTTCCATGCAGCACAGATAATGTCACTGGAGGTGTAAGTGCTCCCAGTCTGGAAGCTGGAGCAGGCAGAGCCAGCCCTTGTCATGTTTGCAGTCAGGTTTTACAGATGAGTGTCCACAGTCTTTTTTTTCCTTCTTACTCTGATGACTTCCAAATCAAGTGATCCGCACCATATGTTCCCAATGCTCCTATCAAACAGCATCCTTTAATGGAAATAAGCACAGAGGAGAGGAGTCACCACTCACAGGGTGGGAGAAAACCCAGCAATCATCATGTGGGAACAACTCAGCGAAAACCCCACAGAAATCCATGTCCTGGAACTTACTTATTCCTTTTCATCTCCTGCAAGAAACCATCAGATGGGACTTGGCAGAAGTCACCTTTGCCACATGTTATCTCTCTAATATCTCGATCCGATAATCCCCACCGAGCTTTGTGCTTTACACCCCGTGGCACCCGGCTGTGGAACAGCCCCTGCATCCCTGGGGGATTTCTCCTCTATCATGTCACCCTTCCAGCCCATAAATATTTGTGGAACAGCCTCTCTCCCCCTGGCTCTGCTGATGTTCCTGTTTCTCCAGTGTCGCAGGCAACTTTTTTCCAAACTTTTTAATTCCGTTCATTAATCATTTGGAGAAATGTGCAATTACTCGAGTCCAATTACAGAAAATGTGCAACTACTTGAGTCCCATTATAAGCCCGTACGAAATGCCAAGAACTTGATTAGAGTAAAACCACCGCCAGTCCCACAGACTTTCAAAGAAAACACTGCGTGTTATCCTGGCGGGGGAGGAGAAATCCCAATTTATTTACGCACAAATGTGTCTAACCCTCGCTGACAATATGGGAAATCTTTCCTATCGGCTGGAACGTGAGTTCAACATTCCCCAAAGGAAAAGATGTCTCTCCCTTAATTAAAACAATGCCTGAACTTGCTGTAACCTCCTGATTTCATCGCAGGGATCCGCTCTGGTTGTTCCAGAGGGCTCATAATTACCCCACAAGCTGATGTCTGGCCCGGCGCTGGGCTGCTCCTCTTCCAGCAGTGCCTCGATCCTCGGGAGCGAGGGCTCGGGCTCTGCACTTCCCAGCCCTGAAGACACCACCAGGAGTGAGGAACACCGTGCAGCTCCCCGAGAGCTCCTATGGGACGTGGCCTCTTTAATCTTTGCAACCGATTGGCTTTATTCCGTAATCCGTAATTACACGAACTGTCTCCCATGCAAATCATAAACGTCTCCATCAATCAGCGGGAGCAGCCGGCGGTGGCACGCGGAGCTCGCCGGGGGATTGCTGCCACATGTGGCTTCTAAACTCCCCTTATTTAGGTCAGCATCTCCTGTGTGCTGTCTGGGGGAGCGATAGGTATTACCGCTTATTAGGGATTAAGCCAGGATTTAGCGGCCCTTCTTAGCGTGGGGCTGTGGGGACGTGGATGTTCGTCCCAGCCCGACGACCAAAGTCTGAGATTTTAAGGAGAATCTCGAGCTAAGGGGCTTAGGGAGGGGAATTAATTTACTGGGACTCCAAAGCTCGTCCAGAATAAAAATCTCTTATAAAAGTATAATTTTCTCCTTGTTATTCATGATTACAAAATAATAAGATTGTTTAAAAATCCAATAGACTGGATGTCAATATTGGCAGGAGATGTAATTGTAAAGCACGTGCCAGCCTTCCGTGGCTTTTCTTAATTTTAATTAGGATAAAATTTACTAATCTTGCAGGGTTTGCAGAAGTAGGTTTGCCAAGAGGCCATCAATTGATCTGGATGATATTGGCTTCCTTTTAAGAGCCCCTTGCTAACTGCTATGTAAAGCCTGGGCTTTTAGCTCTGTTCTCAGATCATCTCTGCAGTTTTTTTGGCATGTCAAAAGGCCAGATGTTTTTTATTTGAGAGCAAATTGACACGTTAAATTACATTGTGCAAACAGTAAAGCCAGCCATGAGTAAACAGGCGACGAGGATTCATTGAATTTTATGGGTCGCAATAATGTTTATGTAATTTAACAAATTTATGCTTCGTGTCAGCTTCACCACAAGAGTTATTCATTCCAAAAGGAAAAAAAACTTACATTGCAGCCCCCATCATATCGTGCCTGGGAGCCAATCAAAAGCAAACCAGGCTTTACCATGGCAATGGCATGGGGCATGCGTGATAGCACAGGCATGGACAGTAAATACCGTGGGTGTTGCTCCATTTCGGTCATTTTGGGGGCGTTTTAGCTCTAATTTGATTCCTTTTCCCTCATCCAGCCAGCAAGCAAACAATGGGGGAGAGCTGTGCTGTTCCAAGAGCTGCTCTGGCGCTGGCGGGGCCGATCCAGGCTCCGCACGGTGCTCACAGAAGGTCATGTTGATTTTTACCATAACGCATTTTCCAGGTCCCTGGGAGTGCAGGGCAGACTGAGCAGGAATCCTCTCTGAGTCAGGCTGCCTTCCCTGCCCACTGCAGTTGTACCTAGCCGGAATTCCGCTGGCAATGAACCGTGCCATGATATTCCAAACTCTCCTGGCTGTTTAAATGCAAACTCCCACCCGGCCGCAGGGAGGGCTGGCTCTGCTGGCAGGATTTATCACATCAGTCTCATTAATGCACTTTAACACCCCCTGTGCTCTGGGACATGGGGGGCGGCCCCGGGAAAGGTCACAGCCCCCGGGACAGAGGGACGATGTGCCCGGCCCCAGCCTGGCACGGGTTAACAGGGGAAGGGCTGGGTTTGGGGCACTGAGCCGTGCTAAGTTAATCAGAGCTCTAAACTGGCATCAATAACAAATGGCTTCCCACCAACACACAGCAATTATGAATCGTGGCCACCGCTGGAGGGGCTGGACGTGGCTGGGATCTCACTCCCATGGGAGAGCACGAGGTTACAGGGACTGGCAGCTCCAAGAGAAACCCCAGAGAGCAAAGAAGAGGCGTCTCTGGCCTTTTTACATAGGCCTGGAGTGACAGGCAAAGAGGGCAATGGCTTCCCACTGCCAGAGGACGGGGTGAGAGGGGATATTGGGAAGGAATTCTTGGCTGGGAGGGTGGGCAGGCCCTGGCACAGGTTGGGCAGAGAAGCTGTGGCTGCCTCTGCATCCCTGGAAGAGTCCAAGGTCAGGTTGGATAGGTCTTGGAGCAACCTGGGCTGGTGGGAGGTGTCCCTTCCCATGGCAGGGAGTGGGATGGGATGAGATTTAAGGTCCCTTCCCATACCAACTATTCCAGGATTCCATGACCTCCAGCTGCTCCTCCACACTTTGATTTCCTCCATAGCAAGGTGGTGCCTTCGGGCTGCCCAAAACCCCCAGGGAAACTCAGTTTTTGTCAGTTTAAGGAAGAGGTGTTCTTATTGCAAATTTCTGGTCTGTCCCCTCTCTGTGTCCCCACCAGCACTGCCCTTGTTGGCAGGGAACTGGGATGCCACCAATTTCCGTGTCTAAATGGCATTTAATGCAGTCTTGAAGGAGATCTGTATACAGGACGTGAAGAGGGAACTAAGGGTTATTGCTGTCAATATAATTAATTTCAAGCTAATTTGAGCATCTGATTAAGTTTAGCATTACCATAAAAACTAAACTGCTATTTAAAGCCAGAGAGGGGTTTATTAAATAAGTGCTGGAATGCAACAGAAAGCAAAATGAAGGTAATAAAGTCACTTGAAGTAATAAAATTAAGTGAATGCTGGAGATAATCCTTTGATGGATCTTTCCTTTACCCTTCCCTGGGATGGAGATCTTCCTTCCGCAGCTGTATTTTCTATACAGACCTCTGAAACTCTTATGGGTCTGTTTAAATCTTCATGGAAACAAAATACCTATAAAAAAACAATCAATACAATAATTTTTCTATGGAAAAGGAGGAGAAAATGTCGAGGAGGAGAGGGGGCTCTGAGTGAGCACATCACCTTGCTGGAGCTGTTTGCTTGCCCAAGGTCAGGGGCAGTTCTGCTGGCTGGGAATGCTGCTGGGGCGAAAGGACAAGCAGGATCCCCCCCTTGGGGTGATGCTGGGGGGACCTGCCTTCATCGCTTTCCTGCCTCTAACAAACATTAGTCCACTTAGACAACTGGTGGTGAAAACCCCACAGGGTTTCTCCCACTGTGCCAGAGCCAGCCAAGACAACTTACCCTTCTCCTCTGGGTTCATGTGTCAGCCAGAGAAAACACTTATTTACTCTGAAGGCCACAGAAGCCTTAAAATACAAAGCCTGAGATAACACTGATAGGATCACACAGACATCCAAATTCATTTATACTGCTGTCCTAAGCAGAAGTGACTCACTGATAGCACAGGAACACGGTCCCTCCGGTACTCGCAGCCATCCCGTGGCGATGGGTCACGGCAGAGGATGAGCTGGTGCGCGCTGCCCCCTCTCTGTCCCCTGTTCCCAGAGCCCCAGGCACTGTCTGGGGCCAGCAGTGGTGAAGGAAAATGATGGAGACACGTGCCAAGGTCCTGCCCTGCCTGTGCCAGGCGCAGGAGGAATCAAGGATGGAGATAAGTGTAGGCATGGTCCTCACTCTGAGCCCTCTGTCCGTGTCCTCACCACTTTGATGGTTCAACCACCATGTGGGCTCTGCTGTGCTGGGTCAAAACCAGCCCAGATGTGAACAAGGGACCTTAAAGCTCACCCAGTCCCACTCCCTGCCATGGGCAGGGACACCTCCCACCAGCCCAGGTTGCTCCAAGCCCCGTCCAACCTGGCCTTGGACACTTCCAGGGATCCAGGGGCAGCCACAGCTTCTCTGCCCAACCTGTGCCAGGGCCTCGCTACCCACCAGTGGAAGGATTCCTTCCCAATACCCCCTCTCGCCCTGTCCTCTGGCAGTGGGAAGCCATTACATCTTGTATCAGACTTCATGCAAAGCCCACAAAGTCCATTAAGGTCTTTCCTGTTGCTCTCCAGGGCCTCACTCCCTCTCGGGACATTGCCCAAGCTGGTGACCAGACCTGGAGGAGCCACACACAATACTCATCACAAGTTTAGGTATTTTCATCAAATACTGCACTCCATCCTGAGCCCAAACTTCCCCTCCTAAGTGTTCCATCCGGCACCAGGGTTTGCAGGTGACTTCTATTGCAAGGCTGAGCACAATTTAGATTATAAAATATAACCGCGGGCTGTTTCCTTAATTGATTTCTTTTGTTTCATTCTATTCCTCAAAGATTTGTCAACATTAATTTTTATATGTTTAACACTTTGCAAATACTGGCCAACTTTTTAAAATTAATGAGTTGAGATGGAGATTGAATACCTTCCCTCCCCTACGACTGCAGCAGGGAACGAACACGGGATGAGAGTGAGACGTGTTATCAGCATTTAATTTGCGAAATTGGAGTTATTAAAAAGTGGATCTGCCAGCAGCCATTGCCAGAGCATTATTCTTACTATTATTCCTGCATTCCACAAACCAAAAAGCGCCACTTTTCCCACAATAATGCGATTTCAGCTGAAGTCAGAAGCTTCGTGGGTTTTCACAGGGTTCAAGTCAACAAATCAGCAACTAATCAGATTCAGAGTGAATTCCTGGGAAGAAGTCGTGTTTGAAATCCAGTGAGCTCCTGAGGGCTGTGCCCTCTAACGACACACAGCGTGTCAGCCCGTGATAAAGCATCAGCCACTAAAGCTAACAGCCCCAGTGCCAAATCCTCCCGGGAGCCTGCTCCCAAAGAATCCGGCGCTCGGATGTTGGGAGCCGGTCGTGTGTTTATAAGACTCCCTCCGAAAACACATTTTTGAGATAGCTTATATTAAAGTGCAATTGCAGGTTAAGTAACAAATTGGCTCGTTGCCTAATAGAGAGAAACACACTGTGACAATCAGATAAGGCGGGAATTAAACAAGATGGCAACAGCTACCGGGGAGGGAGCTGCGGGCGGGCAGGGGATGCTCTCATCCATCCCCGGGCGGACGGGGCTGGGGCGGCTCTGCCTCCGAACAATGAGGGCTTTGAAACCCTACACCGAGAAATACAGGGCAATAGCCGGCAAACAGGCTCGTCCCCACCCGCCGAGCCCCGGCTCTTGTGCAGCGCAGAGATCCCGGCTGTCGCCAAGGAAACCGGAGATTGCCGGAGCCATCTCCAGCCCAGCTGCCTGTTCCCTCCAGGAACGGGTGCTGCAGCAGTCGAGTGGCACTCCAGCAGCCTCCGCTGCTGCTCCTTGAGACAGGGACACCACTCCAGCCCCGGCGCCCACGGGAGGACACTCGCGAGAGGCAGCAGCTCCCACCTCCTCGCTGCGACGGAGCCCCGACACTTCACCTCTGACTCTGCACACACGGCGATGGGTTTGAAGGAGCTCTTACCCCTCAAGGAGCTCCAAGGGCCATCGTGGGGACTTTCGTGTGCAGGGACTTGTGCCCGGTGATTCACTCGTGGTGCTGGAGAGGGGCAGGTGGGTGGCTCAGGGTGGACATGGGGTTGGTCCCGCCTTGAGCTCCGTGTCTGCTCCAGTCCCTCCCACATCAAAGGGAATGGGGAAAAGTGCATGGAGAGGTGACAGCTGGGCATGGAAGCTCCCCTGGCTTGCGCTGGGTGCAGGCAGGGACTGCCAACCCAAGGAGTGGTTGAAAGAGTCAACAGGATGAAGTGGAACTTCCCAGCCTGGAAAAGAGATGAGAGGGAGGTCATGAAGAGGTCTCCAAAGCTCTGGATGCATGGCATCCAGACAATAAACAGAGACAATTAACCATGAAGGCAAATAGGACATCTCCCAACCTCAGCCTGAAAGATTTATCTCAAGTTCTTTGCCCTCAAGGTGGAAACTCACCCAGGCTGGTGCAGCACAGCCACCATTCTCCTCCACAGAGCCTGGATGCCTCCTCATAGAACCATACAATGGTTTGGGTTGGAAAAGATCTCAAAGGGTATCTAGCTAGATTATATTCATGGCTTCCTCTGGACTCACTCCAGCAGCTCCACGTCCTTCTGGTGTTGTCCCCCAGAGCTGGAGGCAGCTCTGCAGGGGGGGTCTCACCTGAGTGGGGCAGAGGGGCAGATTCCCCCTATCACCTGATGGCCACTGCCCAAAGAAAGACCAGCAAGAGCACCCCCACACCACCACCAAATCTTACAGGTCCTGCAGTGGCTTCAGCATCACTGAGGATGAACAAGACCACCTAGTCCATCTCCTGCATTGCACAGGACAAAGACCTTTACTGGGACCCATCCTGGTGGCATAGAAAACCTCCCCCTCCACTGCTGCCAAAGGTGCTTTGAGAAGCTGCCATGGGGAAAGGCTTGCAGACCCTCCACAGCCTTGGCTCAAGAGATCTTCATAGGACCATGGAAGTGTTTAGGATGGAAAAACCCTCTGAGATGGTTGAGCCCAACTGTTCCACCATCTCTGCCAGGGCCATCGAACCACACCTCCGAGTGCCAATGTTTCAGTCCCCAACTTGACCAAAGGGTTCTCTGTGAAAACCCTCCTAAGGGTGAGCAGGGGCTGGGAGAGGAGCAGTGGTGGCTCTGCTCCCTCCTTCCACCTCCAGCAATCCCACCCAAAACACGCCACCACTGCCTTTATCCCTTCCCAGTGTAGAGCCGACGGGAAGCAGCAAAGGCAGAACACTTGAGCACAGCGAGTTCTCAGCGATATAATTCTCTTTAATCTTTTAAGCATTTGACAGTATTTGCTTGAAAGAAGGAGCAACAAGTACATAATTATTGCACTAATTAAGCTGCCAAAACACAAGCATGCTGCAAGAGCACCTTTGAAACAGTGAGCTCTCGATTCATTAGCATCTGCTGTAAGCTTATTAATCACCTAACAGGCAATTAGCAAGCTGTTACTGTTTGAGACTAGTATGTAAATAAATTCTTGGGTTAATTTCTTCCTCTGATAATAAAGAAAACATTATGAAAATTAGCTAAGCGACAATGTAAATGATCTTGACTGTTAATTATGTGCTGGTGTTACATATGCGGCCGCCGTACAGCAGATAAAGGATGCACCTCTCATTTGGCGGAGTTTTAAAAATAAAATTGTTGACAGAGGTAATGGGGAGGTTTTCTGCAGCAGAGACACAGCTGTTTGCCTTCAGCTCCCCAAGCCCCGTGCCGAGCACTGGCACTGCACAGCTCCCAGCAGGGTTTAGAGCAGCCGGCGCAGGGATGTGCCCAGTGCCCGCTCGGGGGGCTGTGCCACGCGTGGCCCCTCTCTCAGCCTGCCCTGGGGCTGGGTCCACGCTCCATGCAGCACCCCATGAGGATGAACTGAGAAAAATTCATGTGCAAACCCAAGGAGTGCCCTGTCTGCTTGTCACTGATCACAGAAAGGAGGAGAGAGATGAGTATTCACCCTCTCTCCTGGCAGAGGGACATTGTTTTATGGACCAAACAAGATGATTTGACTGCGAAACCATTGATTTTCTTCACCATCCCGGGCTGATGGAATTCACTTGTTATTTGTTTTTCACTCAGGGAACAAATTGTAAGGACTCCGCTCCATGTGGCAACATCCTTCACCTCCCATCGGTCACCCTCCGAAAAGAATAATCCTCTGTCAGGGGTCTGGCACAATGGGCAGCTCCTGATGTGCTGATGGGCCATGGCAGCTGTGAGCAGAGGCCCCGAGCAGCCTCTCCAGAGGATCCTGCCCTGGGGGAGCCCACGGGGACATGGCCAACAAGCAATGCCCCGTGCCAACACCCCAGAACTGTCCCCTCTCTGTGCCACCACACAGACCGAACCCCCAACCCTGCTGTGCTGTGGCCAGAAAGGACATTTCCCTGACTGTCACCTTCCACGGGCAAACCTCTGTTCTGCTAGGAGTTCAGCTTTACAGCTTTCTCTTCCCCCAAAATCCCTCCCAGCTCCTTTAAACATGCTCCAGCGAAGCAGAAAACTAATTACAGTGAACTGCGCGCCTGCTCGAGTGAGGAATTACCAGCAGCAGAGGTTACTTAATAATCTTATTAATTTAAACTATTTTATCACCATCTTTTGGCCCATAATTATGCGTGCAAAACGCACACAGAATATTTTACAATTAAAAGCTTGAAACAAAAGATGAAGATTAAGGGTGAGATGAGGCACTTCCATGCAGCTCCAGTGGCTGTGGGCAGGGGAGGGACGTGGCCATGGGCATCCTGGGACTCCTGCCCAGTCCCTGCCTGCTCCCTGCCCAATCCGGGGTGCTGCCAGCTACCTGTGAGCATCACACCGACCCCAAATCACACTCACACCTCTGCAGGGGGGTCTCATCGCTCTCACAGGGAACAATTCCTCCCCAATAGCCATCTAAGCCTGTCCCTCCAGGCCCCTGTCCAAAGTCCCTCTCCAGCTCGAGAGAGAGGGTTTTCCAAAAGGAAAAGTCTTGCTTTTGGGGGGAAAAAAAAAAATCTATAATTTTAATTTTAAAAATACCAAATCATCAGCACTTTTGCAGGGTGCAGTTTGAGGTGCTGAGTTTTGCTTTTGGTTAAAACCGGAGCGATTCTTCACTGGTGTCAACCGGAATTAAAACTTCAGCAGCCACAGTTGTGAGAACCAGTTCCAGGTTTCTGAGGGCTTTTTTCATTTAAATGTGTGATTTCAGTTAAGGGGAACTCAAAGCAAACAGCCCTTGTTGCTCCCGCTGTATCTCTGTGATCCAGGTGATGTGGGGATGCTGCACGTCCCGCTCCCAGTGCCGTTATCTGTGTTTGAACAGCGGGAAAAATCAAGCAAAACCAACAAACCACCCGAGAGGAGCTGCCTGGGACTGAATCAATCCAAGGAAAGCTGAGATTTATGGAGGGAAATGGCAACTTTTTTTTTTGGTTTCAGTTGAGGCTGGAGCCACATCTGTCCCTGGGCCCTTCCACAAACATCTGGTGCCGAAGGCAGCAGCGGGATCCGTGCAGCCAAACTACTGATGTGCTCCAGGCTGGGAAACCACTAATGGTTTGCACTTCTGGTGGGCTGGGAGCTGCCAGTGGGTCCGGGGGGGGGAACCACGGCCAAAGGCAGCCCTGAGCCCTGTCCCCCATCCCCAGGGGATCAGAAGGGACCCAGCCCCAGCCCAGCCCCTGCCCAGAGCCCCGTGCCGGGCGCTGCAGCCTCGCCCAGCCGCTCTTTCCCTCTTGCACAGATGAGCTCTCCATCTGCAAGAGATTGTTTCTCGACATGAAAAATTTACTTTTTAATGGGCCAAGCTGCTGCAGCCTCTGAGCTGGATCCAAAATAACCTCTTAGCACATGGCTCCAAAGGGATCTCCAGCCATCACCCATAAAACTGAAACGCAGTTTGTACTAAAAAGCTATTTACAAGCCATTCCCTCCTTGTCTTCTTGGGTCCATGCAGTTGTTGTAAAGCTCCAGCTCTTGCTCCTGGAAATGGAAACTGATATTTTGGATTCACACTGCTCATGGCTTTTGTTTTCAAGTTAAAACAAGCTCAGAAATCAATATATTTGGATTTTTTTTTCTCCTCCAGGATCCAACAGCAGAAGCAACACCATCATCCCCGCCAAGGAAAGACTCAGAGCCAGGGGGAACAGATGGAGGAAAATGATCGGGGACATTTGCAGATGTCAGGGAAGGTGGGTCCTGCCCAAGGTGGGGGAAAGACCCACAGCCAGGAGTGAGTGGGTGCCTCTGGTGGGCTGAGAGGTGAACCTCTCAGAGACCCACATTCCCACTGTACCAGTGGGACACAGGTCTGGTGTTGAGTGGATTTTTGGCAGAGCTGCAGCTTTGGGTTGGGTTGGGTTGGAAGGACCTTAAAGCCCATCTTGTTCCACCCCCTGCCATGGGCATGGACACCTTCCACTCTTTTAATTTGTTTTCTCATGGGCTTGGCTTTGACCTGGAAATCTCCTTGAGAAAAGCAGATTTTATACACCCTGAAGTCTCTAATGGACCTATTGTGAGCAGTGCAGGAGGGTGTCAGAGCTACACAGCTCACCCCACACTCAATAGCCCATCTGGATGGCCCCGTCAGCAACAGCCTCACCACAGCCTTGTGGAGGGTTCAGCCACCGGGATATTGATCCATGAAATATTTCACTGCTGAGTCACGGGAGGGCAGCCAAGCCAAACTGTTTGCCCACTTTGAGGAAAGGATTACTTTGGAACAAACCAACAGGTGAGGAAAATTCCTTTGCTGGCAGCAACAAAACTTCCACCCCCTGAGTGTTTGGAGTGTGTGCGTCACTGCCTGTCACCCCTGGTGGTGACACTGCCTGACAGAGGGACCACGATGTGCCCACAGGGGAGAGGGAGCCAGGCAGGGGAGAGAGCCCAGATCGATGGGGAAGGCAGCGCCGTCATTAAAGCTGACCTTGGCCCGAGCCTTTTCCACAGATACAAAGGTCATAGCAAAGCAAACAGCTCCCCGAGGACTGGAGATACTCCCAGCACAGCCAGAATGGGATACAAATACCCTGACTGGACAAATAAACACCTGGTGACCCAACTGCCCCCAGGGCAGCAGAGAATCATGGAATCAACACCCTCAGGGCAGGGAGGGGATTCTGCCCCTCTGCCCTGCTCAGGTGAGACCCCACCTGCAGAGCTGCCTCCAGCTCTGGGGCCCAATATCGGATGGATGTGGAGATGCTGGAAAGAGTCCAGAGGCAGCCAAGGAGATGCTCAGGGCTGGAGCCCCTCTGCTCCAGAGACAGGATGGGACAGCTGGGGGCACTCACCTGGAGAAGAGAAGGATCCAGGGAGACCTGAGAGCCCCTTCCAGTGCCTAAAGGGGCTCCTGGAGAGCTGGAGAGGGACTGGGGACAAGGGATGGAGGGACAGGACACAGTGAATAGCTTCCCACTGCCAGAGGGCAGGGATGGGTGGGATATTGGAAGGAATTCTTCCCTGTGAGGGTGGGCACGCCCTGGCACAGGGTGCCCAGAGAAGCTGTGGCTGCCCCTGGATCCCTGGAAGTGCCCAAGGCCAGGTTGGACGGGG
>JAWWEW010000017.1:1166282-1183529 GCA_035583185.1 Anabacerthia variegaticeps | reverse complement strand
GGCAGGCCCTGGCACAGGTTGGGCAGAGAAGCTGTGGCTGCCCCTGCATCCCTGGAAGTGTCCAAGGCCAGGTTGGATGGGGCTTGGAGCAACCTGGACTAGTGGGAGGTGTCCCTGCCCATGGCAGGGGTGGAATTGCATGAGCTCTAAGGTCCCTTCCAACCCAAACCATGCTGTGATTCTAAGGCAACCAGAGCTATTCCAAAGCCTTCCCCGGGGTGGGAAGCAGAGCAGAAGGTCCTGCATCTTTGGGGCTCCCTGGGCAGACCCTGCAGTGGGTCTGTCTGTGCCGTTCCTGATCTCTGTGCATTCTTTAGCGCAACACAGAGAAGGAAGAATTACTCCCTCACAGCAGCTCCTGGGGGACTTCACCTCAGGTGCCCCCAGCAGAGCCGGGTTTGCTGATTGGAGTGCAGCAGGGATGGAGTGCAGGAGCACAGACGATGGTTCGTAACCGGAGAGGGACTGAACGTTTTCAGCAAATTACCTCTGTTATGAGCCTGGCCATAAAAATCACCTCGCAAGTGAATTTCGCTGCTCTCCTCTCCATGCCCAATCAATTAGCACTTGAGTAATAGCAGGCCCATTAGGGCAAACTGATGCCGGGGGAGTTATGTCACCTGCTGGAGAAATGATTGCTTAATCCTCCGCTTGGCTCAGAGGGCTCTTTCCCCACCGCTCAGCCCCCAAAATCAATAGCAACAGGCAAATTGATGTTTCCAGCAGGAATCCAGCTGGGTGCTGAGGCAGCTCCGTGTCAGCGTTTGTGATCTCAGACACTCCCCGGGCTATAAATAATCCAGAGGAACAGCAGTGGAGGACATTCCTAACCAGGAGAAAGGGTTGGTTCAGCTCCTTACAAGTGCCACGCTGTGATGGCCCATCCCTGGAATGTTCAAGGCCAGGCTGGACAGGGCTTGGAGCAACCTGGGCTAGTGGAAGGGGTCCCTGTCCACGGCAGGAGGATGGTCTTGGAGGTCCCTTCCAACCCAAACCATTCTGTAATTCTGTGACACAACAGCTACTAAATCTGAACTCAAGCATCCTTACACCATTATTCTTGGTGCTCTACAGCCAAGCTCGAGCAAACTTCCCCTTACTAGTCTCCATTGCCTCTTCCCATTTCCAGTACAGACCTTCACCCTCTCCTGGGACACAGGAGAAGGGAGGAAGGCTCAGATGAAGGCTGGTTGCTCACAGAGATTAGGTCCCATCAGAGGTGGGATCTAATGCCAGTGCCTGCCACGTGCACAGGACACCCACCACCCACCACCCAGGAGATACTGACTGCACCAGAGAGGTCTTCCAGGAGGCAACAACTGCACCAGAGAAACCTTTCACTGCTTGTAGATAAATACCTGAAAGCAGAAGAGAAAAAACCCTGCTGTGCCTCACCCTGGGAACGAGGCTTCACATCCGAAGAGCAGGACAAAGCACTCCTGATATTGGGTCTGCTGGAGGATTTGAATGGGATTGGCCTGGGCTAACAAACTGTGATCAAAGCTAATCTCTGATTAGCTATACTGAGGAGATTTAATTTAGTTTAAAGCCTTACCTGAAATGCAGAACTGGGTACTATTGCATATCTGACCGGGACTGCTGCTGTAAAGCTGAAGTATTTATAGGAGAATTAAAACCTCCCTGAAAGCAATCACCCAAGGAGGCAGCAAAACTGAGTGTGGTGTTACCGGCTCCAAACCTTCAGAAATCACGAGTCGCTCACGAAAATGTCACAAGATTTTAAAATGTCATATATTTAGTTTTATTTTTATTTAGTTGGAGAGAGTAGAGCTCACATTTTCAAGCCAGGGGGGTTGAAATCTGACTCTCTCCTAAAGAAGTGTTGATTTTCACCCAATGTGACTCCAGCAGCTGGAAGTTCAACAAAATCCACTGCAGACTTGGCTGCTCCCGTGTGAGGGGCCGAGGTGTCGGGGGCTGGATGTTCCCCCTGAATCCCACAGGAAAGCCCAGTGGAGGCTGATGTCCTGCCACTCTGCAGAGCCTCGTGTGTGGCTCCCAGCTGGATGCCCACATTGCTTTTCCAGGTGCTTCCAGGGGTGTTTATGGAGAACCACAACCCTGGACAGCATTTTCCCACAACTCAGGAAGTCTGTCCCAGCACGGGGGGCTGGTGCAGGCTCAGGACAGCCCCACCCTCTGGAGCAGGCACAGATCCTGCCCTTGTCTTGGACACCTCCAGGGCTGGGGTCTCCACCACCTCCCTGGGCAGCCTGTTCCTATAACTAATCAGCCTTTCCGTGAACAGATTCTTCCTGATGTCCAACCTAAACCTCCCCTGATGCAGCTTAGGACTGTGTCTTCTTGTCCTGTCACTTGTTGCCTGGGAGAAGAGGCTGATCCCCACCTGGCTGCACCCTCCTGTCAGGTAGCTGTAGGATCAGTGGCCTTGGCAATGCTGAGCACTTGGTAATTTCCAAAGGCTTTTCCAACCTGAATCATTCTGTGACTGATTCTCTGATCCACTCCTGGACTCTTTTTGTTGTGTGCATCGCCCAGAGAGCCCGGCAGGAGCCCGAGAGGGCCCCGAGGTGTGACACAGGGATGATCCCAGCCCCGGGAGCAGCTCCAGGCTGCCGGCTGTGCCACAGGACACGGCCCTGCTCACCTGTGCCAGCACAAATCAGCAGCAGCAGCAGCTGCAGATCTGCCTTGGCTCGTAAACACGCTCTCCCTGACAGCCCTGACGGTGCCATCGCTCCCCACGAGCTGCAGCTCCTGCCTCGCCAGCTGCCACTCACCGAGATTCCTGCTGGGCACGACGGTGTCATAACCAAGCAGGACTCACTCCAGCCTGGCACGTGCCCTGCTGCCAGCAGTGGTGTCACAACAGCTTTGCCACAGCCAGCACCCTCTGGGGTCAGTGTCCATACACCCTGCTCATCCGTGGGGTGACACAGGGGTCCCCAGGGCTTTCTGCAGCTCCCTGGTGCTGCCCAGGGCAGGATTCTGGGTTAGCAATGGCAGCAATTTCCACTGGAGCAGGCCAGCACCCCGTGGTGTGGCTCCTTGCTGCGCATTTCAGGCACTGAAGGGTTTTCTGGGTCAGCCTGACTGGCTTGCAAAGGGGTCCTGGAAAGCAGGGAGGGGTTACTGCAGCCCTCTGCAAGCCTCATTTCCTTAGGAAATCAGAGCAAGGGGAAAAAATAACCGTAAGCTAACTAATTCCTATTAGAAACGAGCTCCTCTCTCTCTCTCCTCATCTCCTGTGAGCGTTCTTGATTAGCTAATAAATGATTAATGGTGCCAAGAAAAGCCGGCTCCTTCATCTCCTGCTTTCATCCACCAGCTGCCTCCGGGGGACTTCAAATGTCACGGGCAGATGAAACGGGCTCCCCAGGACCCCACGAGTCCCTCCCCGGCACAATCAGCCAGGAGGAGAGGTCAAAGCCCTGCCCATCGCTCCCTCGGAGCCTTCAACCTCTGCCTTAACCCGGGAGTGCATCCTCTGCCTCCTCTAGTTGCTCCTAATTTCCCTAAGAGGGAACCACAGGCAGTGATGCCACAGAAAGCAGCAGGCACGTCTCCAGAATCCATCGCTCCTGACAAGTACTCTATTTTAATGCTCCTAACAGCAATTTTTATTCTAACACTATGTGAAGGCACTTAGATTTCTATGCAGTTTTTACTTTTTAATCTCATATACTTCTTGCTGGTGTCAAAGTGTCACCATTTAATAGTCTTACTGGAAAAAAGAGTGTTTCAGATCTTGTTCCATAGTCCACATTGTGAATACATTAGAGAACCACTGAATGATTTAAGAGGGATTTTTATACCTCTGAACATGGAGGGAAGGCAAACGTGGGAGTGCAGGAGGGGCCCAGCCTCAGCACTCGGTGCTAAAAAGATGGGCAGTGGTTTCTGCTCCAGGCTCCCCTGAGGCAGGGGGATTTGGGGTGGGAAAATCACTGCTGGCACCTCCCACAGACATTCCCAGGGATGCTGCCTCACCTGGGACACTCCATTCTAACTCTCCCAAGCAATTTTCCCCCATGAGTGTTTCATTTCACGGGCACTTAGCACGGGGAAAGCAGACACCCAGTGCCGGAGTTTATGGTGCCACAAGGAGATCACACTCCGCCTGAGGTGTTACTGTCGGAGTTCCCCCGGGCAGCAGGCAGAGCAAGTTCCTGTGGGTAGCAGGACATGCCTGGCAGCAGCAGGGATGCCCAGTTTCACCCTTTGCTGCCAGAGCAGGGTCCGAGGAGGCTGTTTTTGGTCCCCACACCCTTCCACCCCACAGACCCTTCCCAGGTGCCGGGGCTGGACATCCCGGGGGGCTTTCAGGATATTCCCAAGTTCCTGGGTAATGAGAGCAGGAGAGAGCCCCGCAGTTCTGGGAGATCAAAGCGCTCCCTCCCCAGCTGTAGATGCCCTCAGCAGCAGCAGCAGCAGCATCCTGACAGCCCCATCAATATGCATTCCAGCTCCACCAATTCCACCCAATTAGTTCACTAATCTCTCCCCGCCCAGGCACCGTGCAGTGGCTGGGTGAAACACAGACCCGAGTGGAGACAGGGATGGGGCTGCAGGGAAGCCAGGCATTATCATCATCATCATCATCATCATCAATCATCATCATCATTATTACTATTATTATAATTGTTGTTATAATTATTTCTGTTGTTGTTATTGCCATTATAAATGATTATTATTATCATTATTATGGGCATCTGTAAAGATCATCTGCAGCCTGTTTAGTCACCCCATCAGGATTCCATCTGAAACTTCCTGAGGCCTGGTGTGCCCAGTGGGACTCTGGCTTTGGAGATTTTTATGTGAATTCAGGTCTTACCCAGGGTCTTGTGTCCTCTCTCTCACAATATATCCCGAAGGTTTGATGGTTCCCACAGCAGGGGCTGGACCCGGGCAGCACCAACAGCTCTACCTGTCCAGGGCATCCTGGGGAACAATCCCTGGTTTTCTGTGGTCTCCACTCAGAATGTGGGGGCTGAACCCCCATACAGGGCACAACCTGGGGAATAGGAACCCCTCAATCCCCCCAGGAACTGCCCAAGAGGCTGCTGGAGCATCACCCAGCACCATCCTGCCACCCAAGGCTGTGCCTGGGGGAGAGAGCCCAGATCCCACATCCCCTTTCCAGCCTTCAGGACCACCCGAGGCCCTGGACCACCCACCCCTCCCAGTCCCCACCAAGGCACTGGCACCTCTCTGTGCTTTTGCAGAGCCCCAGAGTCCTCCTGCCCCATAGCAGAGATGTCACCCCAGGGTCCAGAGCACTAATTGTGGAAAGCAAAGGGAGGCAGAGCAAATCCCGGGGCTTCACCCAGGGATTTACACGGCATCCTTTCCACAGGTTGGCTTCGGCTGCCGTAGTGATGCAGCTCCTGAGATTACTTGTCAAGCCTCTGTGAATTTTAAATAAAAGGTAAAAGGGTTTAACTGAAACACAAGGCCTCTGAGCACACAGGAATAACTCGGCTCCACACTCCCCCAGCACCAGGTACGCAGCAGACCCCGGCTCGACACTGAGCAAAGCTACAAATCAAGGGCCAGACATGATGGCAAACATATTCTCCTCTCTTCCCTTTCTTCTGCTACAAAGGAGATTGGAGGCACACATGGGCTTTGCTTACATCTCATTTCAAACAAAATACACGGGCACAAATAACGGCGGCTGACAGCCCTGCAGGCGGAGGGGACTCTGTGTGGGCAGCACTTGGGCAGCCACAGCCCCACAGTGAGGTGATGCCCGGGGGTGGCACAGCCCAGGCAGGGGAGGGGGCTCCTCAGAGCTGCGATACATCACCCCCTCCCCAGAGCCCCCCCAGCGGGCACCAGGCTGGGCCCCTGTGCCAAAGGGAGGGGAGCAGTGAGGAGTCCAGTTCTGGGGAAGGGGATTGTGTGTTCCAGTGCTTCTTCCATCTCAGATGGAAAAGAAGAGAAAGCTTGGTTTGGGTTGGAAGGGCCTTTAAAATCACCTAGTTCCACCCCTCTGCCAGGGGCAGGGATACCTTCCACTATCCTTGGCTGTTCCAAGCCCCATCCAACCTGGCCTTGGACAATTCCAGGGATGGGGCAGCCATAGATTCTCTGGGAAACCTGTGTCAAGGCCTCCTCACCCTCACAGGGAAGAATTTCTACCCAATATCCCATCCATCCCTGCCCTCTGGCACTGGGAAGCCAATCCCCCTTGTCCTGTCCCTCCAGACCCTTGTCCCCAGTCCCTCTCCAGCTCTCCTGGAGCCCCTTTAGGCACTGCAAGGGGCTCTCAGGTGTCCCTGGAGCCTTCTCTCCTCCAGGTGAGCCCCCCCAGCTCTCCCAGCCTGTCCCCAGAGCAGAGGGGCTCCGGTCCTGGAGCATCTTTGTGGATTCTGTAAATCAGCACTATCCAACTTTGGTGCTGCATTAACAGGGTCCAGCAGTGAATTGCACTGTCAGCCCCCACCCAGCTCAGGCTCACCGGGAGCCTTTGGGATCCCCAGTCCTTGGGCTACCAGGTACCGGGGGGAGGTTGCCACACAAGCGATGGAGGGGTCATTCTGGTCTCCTCCCTGAGAGCTCCAGCAGTGCAGGTTATGGAGCACTGTGAACACAGGGGAAGAAGCTGCCAGCCCAGTCATGCTCACCCCAGTCTGGAGAAGCCCATTTGCATTTCCTTATATTAATTCAGGCATCTAAGTGGAAGATGTCGATGTCTTTTTAATGCACCTGCCTTTTAAGGCTGAATAAAGAATCTCTCCATTACACACACACTTTGTGCTTATACAGCCACAGAGAAACAGTGATTTATGCTGCTGGATCACATCTGCAGAGGTTTGGGATCCCGTTGCACAGTGGGCAAGGATTTTGGTTTTCCATAGCTATTTATTTGCATAGCAGCAAGTGCAGGTGATTAATAGAGAGCGCTGCGGTCAGGGCGAGCCCGCTCTGAAATACGGCCCCGCTGCCAAGAGCCGCAGCATTAATTATTAACTCTGTACAGGAGATTTGCCACTCTCCCAGCACCAGACACTAAAATAGTTCCCTACATAAAAGAGCATTAAGTGAAAGCCCGGATAAAGCCGATCGCTCGGCAAAGTGACGTCCCGCTTTCAAGACCTATTGCTCGGCAGGCAAATTTACAATCCTTTAATTCCATTTACAAGGCGGCAACACAAAAGGGAGCTGGAGACGGAGGCTGGAAGCTGAGAGGCTGAAGGCGAGGAATAAAATAAACAGGAGTCCAAGGGAGCCAGGATCGGGCCCCCCCCTCTGAAATTCAGCCGCTCATTAAATTCCAGCCGGGATTAGAGGCAGGAAAGCGCCGGGTAAAGATTTCGCTGTTGTCCAATGGGAGGTATATTAAGTTATATAGGTTCCATCTTGTCCCTATTCATGCCTAGCTGGGTTGTCTATACCCGAGCAGCAAAGCGTAATTTGCTTATAAATAATTGACTTCTTGGCGATTAAAATCTCTTGAGGGGCTCCGGGTTTATTCACAACAAGCCGCCTCGGCCTGCCGTGCAAATTAGGCCTTTCAAACCTGTCTCATCTCCAACAGAAATGTTATGAGGAGTGATTTTTTTATCCCCTGTAATAACCTTCAACTAACCTTTAAACTGAAGTGAATAATTTAAATCTTATTTTCATATCAATGGGGGAGTCAAGCCAAGCAATTATCTTTTATCTGTATACTCTGTCGTCAGAGCGAGGCATAATAAAGTTTTCCCAAGTGGGCAGAGCGAGGCAGCGAGAGGAGGAGAGAGCGGCAGCGATGGGATCTGAAGACATTAATGCAGCGATGAATTATTCAGTAATGAGTACAAGATCTGCCATAAAAGATCCGCCAGCGCCCGCCCGGTGAACGCCACCAATTGCCGGATGGTCGGCGCAATTAGCGGTGGCGCGGGTGGGTGGCCGGCACCCCCTGCCCGGGGAGGCTGGACCGGCACCCCCGGCACGGTGGGGGGAGAAAGGAGGAAAGGACCGACAGAAAACAAGCCCAGCCAAGCGGTCAGGGGGGAGCGGAGGTGAAATTCCCCACCGTGCTCATTAACATTCTGCCGGGCTCGTTCCTCTCCCCCGTCCCGCCGGACCCTCCATGATCTGTTTTTTTATTAATTCATAAAATATCGTCCCTGTGATCGAGGTGCTGATTGCAGGAGCAGCCAAAGACGGAGCTGGTGGAATATTGCATGTTGCCTGCCCAGCCTCGGGAAGGGAAGGCATCAAATATTAATCCCTTCCCTTGGGCAGGGCCAGGGAGGAGCGGGACTGGGTGGCTGCGTGGGCTGGGAGCAGGAAGAAGCCAGGGGAAAAGGAAAATCCATCATTAAACTGCTGCACTGAACCTTGCCCAGCTGCTGGAGTCGTGTCCCTCTTTTGCAGCTTAAATGTGGCTTTAACCTGCAGGTCCCGCTGCAGCCACAACCACCCAGTGCTGCCCCCAAAGTTTAAGGTCCACAAATTCCTCTGACATTGTCCATAAAAAAGGTGCTGTCACCCTGCACCTCTGCCCTCCAGGGGATCGACTTCGTGTCACAAAATGCAGCGGGAGGAAGAGGGATGCTCCAGGCTGGGGACTCTCCTGCCTGGCTGCCGGGTGAGCCACATCCATCACACCATCCCTGGTCCCCTGTAAATATTTGCAGTGCAGCAAAGGCAGGCTCTGCGGGTTTTCCTTCTTGGTTTTTCCACCCGTCACTGGTGGGAGGCTGGGAAATGATGGACAACTCAGGAAAATCCCCGGGGATGGGAGCCTGGTTGGTTGCTGCACAAAACAAGGACCCAGGGCAATCTGAGGCGATGTAACAGCGCCGGATTAGATGTCAGGGCAGCTCTGGCACTGAGCATTAAATATCTTCATGTAATCTTTCCACTTAAACCAATGATTAAACAGATTTAGCAGATGATTAAACAAATAAAGATTAATGAAACAAGCAAAGCAATCAAATCTTTATGGGGGAATAAATGCGTGATCCAAAACAATATTAGGACAAATTGTCTAAAACTAATAGTGGATGTGTTGCTTTTGTCTAAACAGCATTTGTTATGTTCGCACTTGGTTGCAATCAAAATATTTGCTCAAACCAGGATGGATCTGAAAATCCAAAACACTAGCAAGGATTAAAGAAAAAGTAAGGAATGTTTTGCAGGATTCCTTGTGCCCCTGGGCTGAGCAGGAAGCTCCTGCCCACCCTGGGTGCCTGAGGGGGCTGCGGGACCCCGGGAGGGTTGGGCTGAGGGCTGGAGCAGCTCAGGGTGGTTCCTGAGGATGGTGAGGGATGGGACAACTGGAGCACGGCCAAAGGGACCCTGGAGTGAGCTGCAGCCCAACAGCCACTTGTGCTGGTCCCTCTTTAATTAAATTTATGGGAAATAGATGATCTGTAAGGTCCTTCCCAAGCCAAGCCATTCTGTGATTCCATGAACCCGAGGCTTTGCATCCCTCTCTAAGCAGCAGCGGTGGGTTTAGAGCTGTAAGTCTTTTTCTTTCATCAATTTTGCATACAGAAAGATCGTGTTTGCTCTAAATACTTTTGTTTTTAAAGCCTCCTAAATTTTTGAAATGAAAATAACAGGGGGAGAAAAAAGAAAAGACTTTTCCAGACAAACTGTCAGGAGGCTGCAGCCGCCAACAAACACAAACAGAGCCGCGCCGCCGGAGCGGTTAATTAGGAGGGGAAGGAAACGAGGTGCCAAACACAGGGAGAGCTGTGCATGTTCCCTGGGCCCCAGCACACGTGTGCCTGCAGGTGGGGACATGCATGTGCCCTGCACACACGGACACAGCACCCCTGGGCTCTCCCACTGGTGGTCCCAGCTGGAACGGGGTGTCCTAACATGAATGTCCAGACTGTCCTTGTTTTCCTTGGCATTGGGATGATGGCCTGAGACAAAACAAGCCCATCCAGCACTGTGGCATAAAGCCAAGAAGTTTAACTGGTGCTCCTAAACCTCATCAGTGTCGGGGGAAGTGGGGTGGCCATTAACACTAGTGGATGTCCTTGTCCTTTTTTCCAAAAATGGCATAATGGGGAGGGATGCAGGGAATTCATCATGTTCTGGTGCCAGATCAGATCCCTCCCTCTGGACCAGACCTGCAGTTAAGGGCATGAACAACTTCACCTCCCACCCCTTTGGCCTCCTGAGATGGAGATGAGCACTCCTGCTGCTGGGGTCAGGGAATCACGGGATCACAGAATTGTTTGGATTGGAAAAGCCTTCTGAGATGGAGTCCAAGCTCCCTCAGCAGTGACCCAAGTGCCACATCAACATGGCTGTTAAATCCCTCCATGGATGGGGACTCCATCACTGTCCTGGGCAGCCAAGCCAGGGCTGGACAGCCCTTTCTGTGAGGAAATATTCCCTGACACCCAACCTGAACCTCCCCTGGTGCAACCCGAGGCCACTTGTGCTTCTAGAGATGGAGCAAATCCCCTCCTCAGCTGGCTGCAAATGTGCCCTTGAACTCCAGCCCTGTGCAGGGTCCTGTCCCCAAGGTGCTGGCACAGGCACTGGATGGTGATGCAGGGGATGCCTTGGGATGCTGATAGGACCCTTCACCAGGGGCCCAAAGCCCTCAGAGCTCCCACCTTCTGTCCAAACCCCAACCAGGCCCTCCCCTGAGCCACTGCCATGGCTCTGCTTCAGCAGAAAGCAGAGATTTACATTCAGCAGCTGCAGCAGGAGAATCCAGCGAGTCCATGACATGAATTCCAAGTCTCCCTTCCTCAAGGAAAGGCTGGAGCCAGCTCAGCATCCCTCCTCTCTCCCCCCTCCTTTTTTTTTGGAGACTCATTACTATATTGTGGATATTCTCCACTAAAGGGCATCTCTTTGAATGCATTTGCTTTTTTATTAATGTGTGCTAAGACAAGTCAAGCCTGATTATCATGAAGACAATTGCTGAATTCCCTCCTGGAGAAATCTCATCTAGACTGTGTAGGCGTTTTAATTTCAGAGACCCATTAATTGGCACAATTGCTTAAGCAGCTGCTTTCCGTGTCATTTTAGGACCACTTTATGAAAAACAGAGCTTAAAAAAAAAAAAAAAAAGTATATGACAGGCCGGAGCTTTCTACATGGCAACATAATTAATGCAAGGAGCTTCCTCGGAGCAGCAAAGCAACAAAAAGCCACCAAAATACGGGTGCCCTGTGCTGGCTGTGTGTGGGGAGAGGGGCAGCACCCACCACCCTTCGGGAATCAGCTGGGCAAGGAGCTCAGCACCCTGCTCTGCCCCAGACACCTCGTTATCCCCGGGCTCTCTGGGAAAGGAAAGAGCACATCAAAGGGGAAGGCAGAGGGATGCAGCACCAACCAGCCCTACGCATCTCCCAGCCCAGAGCACTGACCCTGGGGGTGCCCAGGGGTGTGGGGGGAACGGGGGGTCCCTCCCTGTGCTGGTGGGTTCATCTGCACCTCAGGGCTCATGGGGAGGGGTTCGGTGGTGGGGGAGAGCACCCTCAGAGCGGAGGTGGGAGGAGCAGGGGGTCCAGAGGGCTCTGATGGACCAGAGTTGGCTCCATGAGTGACCTCGGGTGCTCCCAGCGATGCCAACAT
Organism: Anabacerthia variegaticeps; assembly: GCA_035583185.1. Classification (NCBI taxonomy): domain Eukaryota; kingdom Metazoa; phylum Chordata; class Aves; order Passeriformes; family Furnariidae; genus Anabacerthia; species Anabacerthia variegaticeps. The sequence goes on along the minus strand of JAWWEW010000017.1, from coordinate 1,172,000 downwards.
TGGCCACCCGGCAAAGCCACCCACCCTGGGGCTCTGCCAGTGCCCCAAGGGCTGCTGACCACAGGGTGAGGCTGGTCTCAAGTTGAACCCCCGCAGGGATCTCCCTCGAGGTCCCTGGGTGCTGTTCTGCATGACAACTGCTGGAGTCACAGCCGGCACACTCAGCCTTTCCACAGCAGAGCCCAGCTCCCAGAATTAGGTTAATTATTGAATTAATAAAGAGTGAATCCTCCACTCCAGGAGAAGTGGCCAGCCCGAGTTCTGTGCTAGTCTTTGCCACAGGCAAAAATATACATTCCCATTTATTAATAAATAAAGCCGTATCAATGCCCTAAATTATCAGTGGAATATATTTGCTAACCCAAAGCAGTAGTAGGAACAATTACTTATTAATAAAGCAATAGCTAAATCTAATTACATCCCCATCAGATCCTGCAAGTAATAAAACCACAGTTGCCTTCCAGAGCCGAGGGACCTCCTGACCTCAAATCAAAGTTTAAACCATCCATCAGCTCCCAATACATTCCCAGCACATCCAGCAATTACCATCACCTCCATGCGCTCCCCGGCAGGGGCAGGGGTCACCCCATGTGCTGCATGGCTGTAAGCTAGAACAGAGCCTTAGAAATCTCATTATCCTGTTAACCATACATTTATCTGACAAGATAAAAGAGACTAGGTGACCAAGCTATCATTAAAGATTAATAGAAAGTATAAAAAATTCAGCTGCAACCAGCATTACTGTTTAGTGCCTGTGATAGGCCTGACAGGATTATTAATCAGGCAGCCAAAAAGATTTAGGTCTTTGCTCTTGGGTTTTTTTCATTTCGAGTCTTTAGTGTCGTCCCCCGTCCCCGCCAGGTCAGGGAGGACGGTGCTTAATTGGTGTGGGGGGTTTGGACGGGACACCTCCCATCAATGATGGAAGTGTGGAATTATTATGGGTGTGAAGGTGAGGACAGCACTGGGACCTGCAGCCACCGGGATGCTCCAGGAGGGCCAGCATGTTTATGGCAGCAGCTCCTCTCCCCGTGCCAGCCTATTAATAAATTGTACAGATCAATGCCAGGATTAATTTTAATAGAGGGCTACAAGGATCACGCAACTCCCAGGGTGATTTTCCCCTCATTCTTAATTCCATTTAAGTTTAACATGAAAGATTCCCAGGTAACACCTACACAGGAAGAAACGAGATTTCCCTGTTTTTAAGTCTTAAGTATTCTTTTTATTCTGCTTTGCTTTTTTCCCTTTTGATCATAAATCAATGTCCTTCGCCGCCTTCCTGGGGAGCCGGGCTGCAGGCGCTGCCCTCCATTGCTGCACCTGCCAGGGAGAAAAACCAACACATTAGGGAAGGGGTTTTCCAAAATACTCTGTGGAAGAGGGAGCCCGGATGGAAGGGGGTCCTCAGCACCCCATGGCCCCACTGCCAGCACACTGAGGCTCCCCTTGCCCTCCTTCTCCAGGGATCCCTGCCTTGATTGTCCTCAAAAAATCCATTTAAAATAAGAAATATTACTGACAGTTTTATCAGCCCTTCTGGGGCCATCCACAGAAATCATTCAGCTCCTTTTAAAAAATCCCTGCCCATGCCAGGGGGATGGAATGAGATGGTCTTTAAGGTGTCCCCCCAACCCAAACCATTCTGTGATTCTATGAAAAACAACTTTGTATTTTCTCTCATAAAAATATCCCAGTGGGAGCTTTGTTGGGGGATGCATTCACTTGGGATGGCTCAGACCAGCACAGGAGTGTGTATCCTTTTCCACAAAAAAGGAACAAACCTGAGAAATACCTGTGAGCATCAGCCTCCCATGAGAATAATTTGCCTTAAAACCACCAATATTCTTTCCTCCCCTGGAAAAAGTGGAAATCAACCTGCAGAGGCCCTGGTGCCTCCAAAAAGGATCCAAGCAAGGGGCAAATGGAGCAGGTAAGCCTGGAAGTGTTTGAGCCACAGCCCAGAGCCTGTCTGAGAACACAATCTGCATACCCAGGGTGGTTTCCATCCCAGTAGCACATGTAATCCTTTACAGGGAGCTTTATCTGCTGCAAAGATCACATTTAAAAGCATTTCCCCCGTGAATTACCATGTTTTCAATCAATTCGGTCCATTGTGTGAGATCCTGCAGTTGGGCAATTAATCATCAAACATAATTGGAATTATGCAAAGAACAAACTGGCCCTGTAGAGATGCTCAGGGAGGTTTGGTGACAAGAAATGGGGGTGACACAGGCTGGGTTGCACCAGAGGATCTTCTGCCTGGGTCAGGATGTGTGCCAGCTCCTTCCAATAAGGACCCCTCCCAGCCACCTGCAGCAGCATTGGAGCAAGATCCTGCTTTTCCAGTGATGCAGAAACCCTGCAAAGCTTCTTCATAGACTCACACAGGATCCCAGAAGGGTTTGGGTTGGGAGAGACCTTAAAGCCCATCCCATTCCATCCCCTCCCATGGGCAGGGACACCCACCACTCTCCCAAGTTGCTCAGAGCCCTGTCCAGCCTGGCCTTGGACACTTGCTTATGTGTGGCAGGACAACTGTCACCGTGTCATTGCATCTCCAGCATCCCTGTGGAGCATCCCTGCCCTCGGCATTGATCCCAGGACAAGTGCTGGAGGTTCCTCATCCCCACCCCAGGCAGCACCGACCTCCTCCAGGAGGGACACAACTTGCTGAGCACGACACTGGTGAGACACTTTTGTTGGATAGATAAATTTTATCTCCTTCCAGCAACCTTCCCTGGCCCCTGCTCCCACTCCCTGGGGGAATTCCTGGTCTCACACCTACACCAGAGCTCACTGGGGAGATTTCCAGGAGTTTTCCAACAGAATGGCTCCTGTGAACGTCCCGCCTGCAAGAACAGGCCATGCAGGCAAACAGGGAGGAGGGTTTGGATTTGCATAACCCTCTGCATTCCAAAGCTAGAGATGGTGGTGTCAGCCTTTGAGCCAGGCTGGTAAAAAGCCTTGGAGACTCCTGGGGGTGCACCCGTGCAGGAACTGCGGTGCAGGTGCTGCGGAACCCCAAATAAATCAATTCCAGTTCTGCAGGACAAGCGCAGGAAGCATGGGCTGGTTAATCCCCATCTGCAGGAAGGTAGAACTTGGCTCCACGGCCTCTTTGAAGCTCACAAGAGCGAGATAAAAGAGAAATGTTAAAGCTTCTCCAAAGCAAGCAGGAGGGGGGTGGTGGGGAAGCGGCCGAGCCAGCACTTTGCTGGTGTCGTGGTACGGCAGAGCTCGGATCTTTATGACTCTGACAAGGCTGGGATGAAAGGGAAACCTCCAGCACATCCCCTGTGCTTCAGAGAGCAAAAACCAAGAGTTCCTCCCCACTCTGAGGCCACATGTCGATGCCATCGGGTTTGCTTGACAGTTTGGGGCAAAACAAGATCGTTTCTGATCTGTAGCGTCGCGTGTAGCTGAGTGAGACTCAGCTGGGTCGGGCTCGGCAGAGGGGCTTCATCTCCCGGGAAAAGAAAAGCAAATCCAGATTGATTGAAAGTTCAATGCATCTCCAAGGGGTCCAAACCACAAGGAAAGGGATCGAAATATCAAACATTCCCAGGGTTTTGTGGTATCCCCACCCCGAGGGCTGGGTGGACTCGTTAGGCAGATGAAAACCATGTGCAAAAAGCTGTCCTGAGGTGGACTTGGGCTGGGGGGATCCAGATGGAGAGGTTGACTTCAGGGACATCTAATTCTAAGTAAATACACATGATTTTTGCTAAAAATATCCCACCACATCCCCATTTATCCCGATCTGGAGCGGAGTGTTGTGGCTGCCATGAACACATCGATGTTCACCACATGATCCTCCAGACTCTCCAGGGTGATCCACAGAGGACTCTGCTCTCCTTGGAGGCTCGAGGTGTCTGGCAGGAGCTCTTTAGCATGACGGGTGCTGGAAACGTTTGGAAGGAAAATCCATCCCTTTTCTGGGGAGGAAATGTCCAAAGTAGATAGAAGATAAAGTAAATTAATTATTTACTTACATTAGCTCATGGAAATCTTCCCTGGAACCCGCTGAGACCAGTGGGCTCCGATCTTTTATCTGTTTAGCAGGATAAGAAGGAGAAGAGGGTGAGGGGGGTGGGGGGAAAGAGCTTAATGACGGTGTCTGTTGATCATCAGCGCGAGAAAACTGAATTGCTTCCCTGAACCTGAAAAATATCAAACTGCATAAATAAATCAATTTAAATTATTAATAAAGGAATTTACATTTGGAGCCTGAGCATGAGAATTAATTTCATTTCTTATGCTAAACTGGCCAGTGCTGCTGATGAGTTGAGCACTAAAAGATGCAGAAATGAAGGAAAAATGAAGGTAGGGTGGATTTGTAAGGAAAAAGATGCAAAGTAGAAATTCTTGGTGCTAAACAAGACCATCTTCCAGCAGCTGCAAAGCAAAAGAAACAGGAATAAAAGGGGACTTTGGGCCTGAAGGTGTTTCAGGAATGATGGTCCCTCTCCATAGCCATCCTTGATGGCCAACAGGTCCCATTGTGGCAGCTCCATGGAGGACACCAAGGCAGGAGGTTGGAGCCAGAGTGGCCCCCGGGCAGTTCCTATGCCCCAACCCTTCCTCCACCCACCCACCATCCCCTGTGTCTGAAGGGGACACGGGCAGAATGACCCTGCTCCCTTCCCGCCTGCAAACCCAGACCCCACATAGCACAGCCCTTTTTGTGTTGTTTGTCCCGTTCTTCTGGGAATGGGCTAAACAACAGCGAGATCACACATAAAAAGCTCCTTCCAAAGCAACCCTTCCCTCGGCTGCCCTTTCGCTGGAGCCTGTCTGCAGCTCCTCGGGTTGCATTGTTATGTCATGTGAGGAGACATTCCAGGAAAACGAAATAAAATAAAAATAGACATTTGGAGGGGCTTTTGTTTTGCTTTTTCACAGCTCCCCCCTGGTTTGACTCCTGTGAACACACTTGTCGAGTTGATTTGCTCACGCTGCCTCCGAAGCATGTCCTTGCACCGGAGACACTGCTCTTTTCATTCCCCTTCTCAGAATTAGAAGAAAAACTTGGCAAAGCAACAATAGGGAAGGGAAAAAAATATGAATAATCTCAGAACAGAAGTTGCATTATGTGATGTGGTTGCCATGTGGTTAAGGCTGAGAGAGGATCATGCAAGAGCATTGTGGGAAAAATGATAACAGGCAAAACAATCCCGAGAAACGCCGAGGGTTTGGAATCCAAGGCTGGGACACAAACCTGGCAGAACCGTGCCATGGCCCGATGCCAAGGGGCCCATGAGGATCCATCAGACCTGGGTGGGTGAGTCAGGATGGGGACAAAGGGAGTTGTGCTTGTTCCCTGCACTGGGCACACTCAGTTTGGGCACACTTGGCCATGTGGATTCCCGTTGTGGGGATTTAGGCTGAGGATGTAACACTGTTGGCAGGGCATTTCCATGGGTACCAATCCCAAACTTCATGGGGGGAAAATCCTCACACAAAGATGGGACCTGCAACCAGATCTGGGATCCCCAGACCACCATCAGAAGGATGTGGAGCTGCTGGAAAGAGTCCAGAGGCAGCCAAGGAGATGCTCCAAGGGCTGGAGCCCCTCTGCTCTATGGACAGGCTGGGAGAGCTGGGAATGTTCAGCTGCAGAAGAGAAGGCTCCAGGGACACCTGAGAGCCCCTTGCAGTGCCTAAAGGGGCTCCAGGAGAGCTGGAGAGGGACTTGGGACAAGGGATGGAGGGACA